>JAYMTH010002900.1:0-11740 GCA_036897465.1 Pelargonium australe | reverse complement strand
TACAAAAAAATCTTGCTGTTTATATTCATGTGGATTTTTTGGATTTTTTTTTTTTTTTTTTGTAGACAATCAAACCAACTGTATTTTTTAAGAGTTAATTTAGTAGTACACCTTAAGTATGCGTGCTCGTTCAGCCCGATTTGGACCTAAATACGCAGGTGCTCGACACCGGACCATACTTTTACTCATCCTTATACCAACTTTTGGGTCGGTATGATAACCACACAATTTAATGTATAGAACTAGCAGTTTAAACCCAAACCTGTAGGTACCGACATCTAATCTTTCTTTTTTCCTAACTGAACTCGAAGTTGGTTGGGTCGGGTTAAGTTAGAGTTTATCATGTAAAAAAAAATGTTATCTCTAACTTTATGCATAAAACCCGAAATTGTTTTTGGGTCATGTTCATTTTTGGGTATAAGAATCCAAACCCGAACCAATATTAGTTTTGTCGGCTCTAATTGAAACACAGTTACAAAATTTTGGTTCAACCACAATTATTTTATGGTTCAATGAGTCTTCAATAAAATAAATTACTTTGACTAACGTTACCATAAACAGAAATCCGGAAAGACCAGCATCGTCGAAGGAAAGATCCGATCAAATAGCTGATCTAATCAACGAAGTGCACGCCGCAAAACCAACGGCCCGGATTCGCTCACACGGAAACTCCCGTACGTTACACCAATTCACAAGTCTTTTTCGATTACTTTACAATAAATTTACAGACTGGTCATGGTCTGTGTACACAATCATGGAGTCTCCAACGGTCACTTCCGCCAAATTTATTATTTTCGAAAAAAAGCAACATTTTTTCGTAAAATAAAACCCTAAAAGCCCCAATTTTAATGCCAATTTCTTTACCGTTGTTTGTTTGTTTGTCTGTCCGTCACTTTCTATTTTTTTTTTTCCACGACACGCTCTTCTCTGTCTGCGTATTTGACACGATGAAGATTTGTTAACCGGATCTTTCTCTTCAGAGACCAAGACCGTTACTGTCTGGTTCTGGTTCTGGTTCTGATCGAGAGGAAGAAGGAGAAGGAGGAGAAGTAATGGGTTGCTTTCTTGCGTGTTTTGGTTCGTCGAAAGATCAGAGACGCAGAAAACAGAGCAATAGGAGGGTTCAGGTTCAGCCTCGTGGAGTCCAAGTAAAGTTTTTGACCTCTTCGATGTTGTTTGCTTTTTTCGATTTGGGGAATATTTTCTCCAGAAAATTCGTGGGTTTTGATTGGTTTTGCTTGAGAGTTGGGCGATTTGCTGATTTGGGTCAGTGGAGTTGTGGGTTTCTTGAGGGTGAGATTGTGAAAGGATCGATTTTATTGTGTTTTCTAGGAAACCAAACAGTGTTTGAAGTGATTTTGGGAATATTTTCTCGAGGAAATTTTTGGGTTTTGATTGGGTTTGCTTGAAAGTTGGGAAATTTGCTGTTTTTGGGTCAGTGGAGTTGTAGGTTTCTTGAGGATGAGATTATGAAAGGATCGATTTTGTTGTGTTTTTAGGAAACCAAACAGTGTTTGATGTGATTAATTTGACCAGTTGTATCTTTGCAGTTTTGGAAACACTTTCTCGAGAAAATTTGCGGGGTTTGATTAAGAGAAATTTGCTTCTTTTGGTCAGTGGAGTAATGGGTTTCCTGAGGAAGAGATTAAGAAATGATCTATTTTTTCTTGTGTTTTCTAGGAAACCAAACAGTGCTTGAAGTGATTTATCTAAACCAGTTTTGAAAACACTTTCTCGAGAAAATTTGTGGCTTTTGCTTATTTTTCATTTTTTTTTTAGCGTGGGACAGCAGGCCCGTGGGGGCGTCACCTGTTAGTTGTTAGTTCCCTTAAACCCATAAATACCTCCCCGTACCGTCGGCAAGGAGGCTCGAACATGAGACCTCAAAGGAAATTCAAAGCGTATCAACCGCTTGGCCCATCATGATACTTATTTTTCATTTACATTAAAGAATTTTACTCTTATGGGGTCAGTGAAGCTATGGCTTTATTGAGTATGAGAATGTAATAGCTATGGATTTTTTCCTCGTGTTTTCCAAGAAACCAAACAGTACCTAAACTGATTTATTAAACCAATTGTTCTCTTTTTAGTTTTGGAAATTCTTTCTAGAGAAATTTAGTGTGTGTTAGAAGTTTCCACTAAAAGGAAAGAAATTTACTCTTGATCTAGATCAAGTGTTTTTTTCTATTGTATTTTCTTGGAAACCAAACAGTGCTTAATCTGTATGTTTTCTTCAACTACTAGTATTTATTTCAATCTTATAAAACTGTTGCAGAGAAATGCTAGTTTCAAGCCTCTTCATGTTCAGCAACCTGTCTCCATTGAGCAGGACAGTGCAGAAACCGAAACTATTGTTAGCTCAGTTCCGGAGTTGCTGTGAGTAACCTATCTATAGCTCTTGAGTGCTTAATTTTCTTTTCAATTATCTCTAATGGGTTCTTGATTTTCAGCTAAAGGAAGCTTCTTTTTTGTTATTGATGATTTTTGCTCTTTGTTATGTGAATTCGCGGGTCATAGATTCAAGGATAAGCCAAAAGAGCAACTGAGCTTGAGCCCGAAGAAGAAAGTGACATTCGATTCAAATGTCAAAACTTACGAGCACGTTGAGCTCGAAGAAGCTGCAGATTGTGCAGAGACCAACAATGGTGATGGCAATGGGGAAGGAGATTCAGGCAAACCAAGTGTTGTGAAATCGACCCAGACTCAATCTTCTTCTGAAGATAACTCAGTCACGAGCTTGGGATCTTACCCTCCGAGTCATAGGTATCAGAACTGTAGAGAAAGTGATGATGAATGTGAAGATTTGGAGTTTGGGGAAAGCGATCTTGATAATGACGACGAGTCTGATGGTTTCTCTGATGATGATGATCAAGTGACGATCAATGAGGAGGAAGTGAAGCCAATTGGGTCTAATCTGAGCGCTCGGGATAGGAGCCTTTATGTGCATTCTGTCCTGAACCCGGTGGAGAATCTTTCCCAATGGAAAGCTGCCAAGGCAAAAGGACGGAAGCTAGCACCGGCGAGGCCTCAAAAAGAGAACTTCATTACTACCTCAGATCAAGAACCGGGTTTTAACGAGCTGTCATTGAGTTTCAAATCAAAACCCGATCAAACCAAGAGATCATCATCATCGTCAACTTCAGACATGGCAGTTGATGCTAGCCTCTCAAATTGGCTGGTCTCGTCACAGGCCACACCTCCCAGCAATAGGCCTAATAGCACATTTGGTTTTGATGCCAGCACACCCGAGAAGATCACATCACCAAGAAGATCAAACCTGAGAAGCGAAGACCTTGATAGGCCTATTTTGGGCGCATTGACAGTGGAAGAGATCAGACAGTTTTCAGCAACTTCTTCACCAAGGAAGTCGCCTAGCCGGAGCCCTGAGGACATGCCCATTATAGGGAATGTCGGGACTTATTGGACTCACAATGCTCCGGCGAAGGCAACAGGCTCAGCCTCATCCTACAAAGGCATTCCAAATACCACAAGCAAGTACAGAGAGGTACATTTTCGCGAACTTTCGTGTTAGGCCATTTTCGTGTTTTGAAGCTTGATCGTTCGAGTTTTAGGCCAATTTAGGGTTTTGAGTCTTGATTGTGTGTGTGCAGGACAAGAAAGTGAACTGGCACTCAACTCCATTTGAGACAAGGCTGGAGAGAGCTTTGGAGAGAAGTGGTGTTGCCAACTAAAGCCCTTTAGTGTTTTGTGTTAGGTATAGAAAAGAAGATTGGGATTGGGATTTGAGTGTTTTTTTTGTTTCTTCTACATATTTTCTTTTTCTTTTCTACTTGTGAATGTTTTGTGTGATATGATGGCATCTTGTGCTGGGTGTAACTTCATTTGTGTTGAAACTTGAAATCATTATATTTATTCAATTATTATTTGTGTAATCTACTAGTTTCTTGAAGAAAAAAAAAATATCGAATTGGTTTTGGGAGTGTTTAATTCTTGTTTTTTCTGAGAGTTGACAAATAGGTCAATAGTCAGAGGTACAAAACGCAAATATTCATATCAAACCACTTTCTATCAGGCTGCCCGTGGGCTAAAATCAGGCTTAAATGATTCGAGGAGAAAAAAAAGGCCACATGTATGTATCAAAAGTGACGTTTCATGAATGGATCAAAATTCGAATAGTACATTTAAAATGGGAATAAGTACAGACTGTCGTTTCATGAATGGACCGAAATTCAGTTAGTACATTTAAAATAGTTTACGATCGATACTTATCGCTTCGTCACAAGGAACAATAATTGTTTCCTTATTTGAGTATTTTTGAATCTCTAGAAGCATTGGTAGTACTTGAGTAGTTTTAGAATAGACAATATTAGTCTACCACCACCTCCTTTATCCTTGAGCGGTCGTTTAGGGGCCTCAGCTAGTGATCCGTGTTGTTTTCCTCTCTACAATGGAGCATATCCCCCATCGTCTTACTGGCCGACCTTGACTTGACCCCTGTTATTTTGATTTTCTTTTGGTGGAATTATGAGGTCATATATATCTAGTACGGCCATATCTAGTATTGCGAGTTTGTAAAAATATTTTAATTCGTTTAAATTAATATTCTGTCTCCTGACCTTACAGTAATGAAAGTCTCGTGCATTAGACCGTAAAGTGTGAACCTAATTTGCCACAACTTTGTGACAAAAAAGTTTCACAGTTTCACATCGTGGAAACAATGTCAAAAGTACAGTTCCCCTGCAAAAGCCGACTTGGAAATCAGAGTCCGAAATTTGGGAAACCATCTGAACCCTACAATAATGAAAGTATTGTGCACTGTACTGTCAAATGTCCAACCTAATTTCCCACAAACTTATGATACAAAAAGTTAAAATGAAATGCATAAAATACAAGAGATGATACCAAATAGCTTGTGCATAGAATATATGAGCAAAACTGAACATGATTTGCTTGTGCATGTCCATGGAGACAATACAAGAGGACTAGCAAATTATATTCAATACCAAAATGAGGAAGCAAAGCAATACCCATGAAGTAAAATATACGTATACGTATATGTACACACGCGCATACATACATACATACATACATACAGAATATACCACGCAGACTTTCTAGGGGAAAGAGCAAAGAGCCTGAAACCTCACTCAAAAGAGATTAGAGATCGGAAAGTTGGGAACTATTATTGAAATCAAAACTAGACTTTTAAGTATAATTTTTCAATAATCATCGACTAAACAGAATCAGAGCTATGTTGCGGTGCCCAAGAAGGTATTTAATGTACGAGAAAAAAAAAAGACTTGGAGAAAAGGAGAAACGAGACATTAAAGTTCAAGAGCAGTACTTATTACTCAACTCTGTCCAACTAAAGACTGATTACATTAATCAGACTCATTACTGATTTGGCGGCTTGGCTTAACTATCTGTTTTCGGACGCTTCGAGGATGGGAAGCTAGACTCGGAATCATCTGACTTGGGGGTTTCGGGAAAACTGGTATAGGATGCTTTTTGCTTCTCACCTGGTATCCGTGGGCTTTCAGTCAATGTCGGGTTGTTGTCAACTGGGTCTGAACCTGTTATCCCGTGCTCAACCTGAGGGGCTTCTAGTGCACTTTTGGATGGAGGGTCTTGTGTCGTGTCTGGAGGTTGAGCAGATGAGTTCTCCAAACCGGAAGGCGATGGTGCTTTGAGCTTGTCGATGCCTGATTTACATTGCTTCTCAAACATCATCTGAAGGTACCTCCCTTGTTCTTCTATTCGTAACTGTAGATTTCTTTGAATCTGCAAGAAAATGGAAGGTATGAGCATAAAAAAGTATGAACACTATTTGGCTACCAGTTCACTGAAACTGTAGGTGTTTTTGTGGCCAATTTTAAAGGGCAAAAGCCGTGTTCCATGAAGCCCAAAAAATCAAGGCATATATGTCCACAAAATGCAATTTATCATTTTGGAAGGTGTCGTTTCAGGTATCTACTACGAGCAAATATAGTGAAACATTAAAACAACCTTAATTCATAATAGCTTTGAACATTTTCAAATCGCCAATCGATTCTGAACATAAATCCTCTTTAAAAGTGTGGATACTGAAATCGGGTGTCTACAATATGAATTTTATACTATAACAAAATGGAATACCTCGAGTTGTTCATGAAGTCTCTTCTGAACTTCCACTTGCAATCGAAGAGCTTCAGTGATCTCTATTCCCCTGTCATAAAAAAGTTCGTTTTTGGTAAGGACGCTGTATACATATAATAATAGAATTTAAAATAAAATGGGAAGCTATCACATTCATCACTTAACGTGAACCCTGCACTATATGTATATAACGCCCACTTTTGGACCCCATCCAGATTCAGACTACAAGATCACCACACTAGTGGCGACCCTTTCCATTTTCTAGAGAACTTCATTTCAATACATCATTACCGTTCTGAACACCAAAATTCTTAATTATTCTCTATGAAAATCGGGTTGGAACAAATAAACAGTTGGTTGGAGTAATAGGACCAGCAAATATTTGTTTAAAACCTTTTGATTCTTCTACTTAAGAAACATATCATGATGCACAGCAATGATAGGATATGAGAATAGCGAACTAAATCAGGTGGTTGGTCGTATCGTCTAGCAACCCATTTGACACAATTTCTCTACACACGTTATGTAGCCGTAACTTTCACTGCATAGGTAAACCAACCAACAATATCCTTCTAGTTGCTAGCAACAGGATTCCAAGGTGCATCTCTTATTTGTGGGGACTGGGGGCTACATTATGCTACTACCAATTCATAGAAACCCACATCATGATAAATAGTAAAGGAATACAGATTGCCTCAAATATTAAGAAAAAAGTCAACATACGTTTTCAGGTCAAGAGATGAAATGTCTTCGATAGGTGTAAACTTCTTATCAGAAGATCCTGCAAAAAGAAATGAAGAACCAACCATATATGTTATTCTTACGATACAAAACAGTAAATGGGAGAAAAGCTCAATGTGTAAGCTAAAGTCGTAACTTTGATGGACTAAAATTAAAATAGGTGCAACAAGAATCGAATAAGAGGAATAAAGGACTTTTGAGTGAGCGAGAAAGGATTTATAAACGAAGGAGTGTCTAGCTCAAAAAGCCTGTGCGATGAGGAAAAATGGAGGCAGCACAAAAATATATGAAGAGAGGTATAGAGACATGGAGACATGTATTATGTACCTTCTGAAGAGTCTGGTTTGTATCTCGCGGTCCTATATTTCTGCAGCTCAGAGAATATCAACAGTTAAAACAGATTTGCAAAAGAAAAACACAAGTAAACTTCACGTGAGAAGCTAATATTGCGGAGGAAAAGAGTCTACATACCTGCAAGTGACTCTTTACATGATAGATAGTCAAGCCTTCAACTTTCATACGCTTCAGTACGCCCTTAGGAGTAGCTCCTGTAAATCAATAAGTAGATAAATATATTGAAGTTTTAGCGCTGTAACTTTATGCTACAAATTTGGAGAGGCCCAGAGCATTACACACTTTCACTACCACCGAGATGATTGACGGCCTCCACAAAAGCCTCGTGAAGTTCAGGAGTCCAGCGCATGCGCTGCTTGCCTTGAGCTTGACCACTATTAGCTGATGAAGATGGGGTGGCAACAGTTTGAACTTCTATAGACGGAGCAGGAAGGTTCGGGTGAACTTGGGGTTGCTGCGCTACAAAATTAGAAGACTGTTTGGGCATCTGGTACGCAATCTGAAGTAACAAAATGAAGACACAAAACAACATGAGTTTCACCAGAAATTATCAATCTAATTTTCGGAGGTAAATACTTAAAAGTTTAGGACAGATTGCAGATAAAACCCCTATACTTAGCCTCATTTGTAGATAGCTCCCTATAATCTTTTCGCAACAACTAACTTCCTCCACTTTCAATATTTCATTTTGGCAATGTATAACCGATGGTGATCTAAGATCAAACGACTATCTTGAAGAAAAAAAAAAATGATAGATCATGTATCATACACACGAGAAGGGAGAGAAAAAATAAGCTTAATCTAATTGACAAAATGAAAAATTGAAAGTATAGGGAGTTATCTGCAAAAGAGGCTAAATATAAAGTATTTATTTGCAATATACCCTAAAGTTTAATCACTGTGAGTTTATGAAGTAATCCCAACCTTTGGGTCTAGATCGGAAACATTTGAGTCAGCAAGAAGTTCGTTCCAATTAGCAGTCAAAGCATCATCATCGGATATTAGCTGGTCCGCCCATTCTTGCAAATAATTTCGTTTGCTAAACTCCTCAGATGCCATAAAACCACTACCACTACTGCTCTCTACATGACTATTCTGGACAGAGGTGTTGACATTAAAATCAAGAAACCCCGTTAACGAATCTGTACACCAGGAAGCATTGTTTTCTTTGTTGTTATGACTTGATGCTGTTGATTGATGGAACGCTGAATTAGGAGTATGTGCTAATGGAAAAGAGGCCACATTAGTTGATGACTGAGAAATGAAAGCCGTATTTCTCGAAGGCTTTTCAGTTGGGAACCCTGAGGGTGTCGGCAGTGTGTGGTCAACTATCCCGCTGTTGGAGCGTAATGAAGTCGCATGGACCACATGCCTTGACATGAGTTCTCTTTCCACAGACATTTGTTGAGAGTCGGGCAACTTCGGATACGTCTCTTCGAGAGAGACTGGCAGCACTGGGCAGGATGAAGACAATCCTCCCGACACCCCTAGGTTAGCGAGGTGGGTTGAACCTGATCTCTGAATGGAATAGACAGGGCGAGCCTCCATTGTTGCCCTTCAAACAAAAGAGGACACACCAAAATCACATTAGCAATCAGTCAATCAATAAAATCTTATAGATTAGATAGTGCACACCTCATTGTGGGTGTAGAGGACAAAGTCAACTAAAACATTAAGTTGATAGTTGAAGGTCAAATACTAAATTTACACTCCAACACACCTCCTAATGTGCAAACCAATTATCACTTTGCCATGTAGATGACCAACTTAACTAAAAGTTTAAACAGATAGTTGAAGACCCAATATTAACTTTATAATCTAACATGAGAATACTCACTCAATAAGAACTTCTGAAAGAATCCTGGAAGCAAACTTCCAATTTACACATCTGTAAAAGGAAAAAGCAAACAAGCTTTAATGAGTGGTACTCAAAAAGCCTCTACCAAAAGAGAACATGCATTCGTTTAAAGTAATGCCTTTGACATGTGTATATCGATACATATATTTTAAGGAAAAGAAACATGCTCGAGAAAGTGCAGAAAGCTAAAAACAAGTTACAAGACTACATGCCTAAATCAAGAAGCCAAGATTAAGTAGTCATCACGCAATTGATCATAGTCTCAACATTGAATTAAACTCTAGTCAAATTCAAAAGAACTATTTCAAACCAATATATATTTACTTTAATTCCATCATATTTAACAACGCATGCCGTTAAAACATTCAGACCATGGCCAAGTAAGAGAAATCAGAATCACAACCAAGGTGCTAGAAGGTCTAAGCTTTCAAACAACCATCTTTGGTAGAATTAATATAGACATAGACACACAAAAAAGTATCTAGTTAAAATAATTTTTACTGAGCTGCATTATTTAGGACCAAATACAACTAGGATTGTGCATAGGTCCAAAGCTAGACCTAACTAAATGTCAATAAAAATATCGGTCCGGATTGGTTTTAGTCTGAGACTGACTGGACCGAATATTTTGGGAAGGAACAAACCGAAGACCTGATCGATCCAATCCGGGCCGAAAAATGCACAGCCCTAAATACAACAACAAAGCCATTTCACGAACAATGTCAGGATCGGCTATATGAATCCATTAGCAAAACACTTTGGGATAATGCTAACACCCATTGGACAAGGTAGTTCAGTTCTTTTTCATAAATCATAATCGTACATGAATACTTGTGTCTAAAAGCCTAAAACGCTTACTTATGTCTACAGTCTACACCAAAAAACTAGCTATCGATAGTGCATCACTTCTTAGAGTTTACGGCACTTGTAGTGTAATCAAGAAACCAACGAAATACTGTAAGCAGCATTAAGAGTTCCAAATACTATTTCTATGTTCACCACAAAACCAACGAAAACCAAACAGTTCATATGTTATACTCTAAAATGAAATGGTTCTCCATTCTCATAAGCATCTTGTAACTACCAAACCTATAAAACCCGATATATGACCATCACAAGTAAAAAAATCATGACACCATGAACGCCCATCCAACCAAACTAAGAGTTCAAATCTCATAGCCTTAACTTGAATTCAAATGGTTCTCAATTCTCATAATCACTTTAAGACTACTCGCAAAACGCCAAATATAACGAATACACACACAAATTAGCTAAGTAACCCAACTATCAGTTTTCCATCAGAATCACTTCTCCAATTTTGCTAGCCATAGATAATTTGGTCCCAGAACACCCATCTAAACTTCAGGGAATCCTTATCCAAACAATTTGCCAATAACCAAATAAACTAAATATACATATTAAAAAAAAGAAGCTTTCTCCATAATTTCAGCCATATCAGCCATACCACAATCAAAAATTAAGTATATATAAAAAAAATATCATAATGATTTCAAACTTCAATCATCATCATGTACAGTCAAATCAAAACATTTTCCACAAATAAAAAAAAAATCACCAAACAAGAGCACATTAACCAATCAACAAAGCAAAAACAGCAATGACCCAATTCAATTCCAACCAAAAGCAACCTTCAAGCCACCAAAATTCATGGAGAAAAAAGAGAGGATATGCCATGAAAAGCAACACAGCTTATTCTATACATACATATGTGTATATATAAGCAAATTCACAGAAAATCATGAAATGGGTATCTCGAATCCTTACCTAAAACTGGTAGAGAAAAGCTGAGGAACCCAAAAAAATAATCGCAAAAACCCCACAAAAGCTCTGTGTTTTATCGAATCGATTTCAATAGAATACAAAAACAATGAGAATTGGAGCACATAGTTGAGACCAGAAGAATCACTGCGACGACCTGCGGGTGATTTAAATTACGTCACCGCCGTGCCGTATGAAAGTGAATGTGAGTGGTGACGATGCGCTTTAGAGGTTCACGCGCTATCGTGTTACGTGACTCACAGATTCGAGTTTGGTTTGTGTTTCGAGAATAGAGAGTGAGAGAGACAGTAGGTGGGTGCGCGTGGGTCTGAGAATATGTTTTTTCAATGGCTTGAAGGGCCAATTGGGCCAATTGGGCCAAAATAATTCTATTTCTTATTTTATCAAATATAGAGGACTTTCTTGTGTATTGGTACACGTGTCAATTTATTAGTGGTTGATGACTCATATTTATGTTTGGTAAACTCGAAATAGAATGAAATAGAGTGAGTTGATTGAGGTTTAAACGATCGAATTAATTGAATTAATGAGATGATAATTAATTTATTAACGTCTTATTATTTTAAAAAAGAATAAATAGTATATAAGTAGTAAGGAAAGTTAGAAGTTATAAATAAATAGATTCAATATTGAACTTAAATAATTTCACTTATATTTTAAAAGAAAAGAAAATTGTATGTATATTTGATCATTGTGAAATCTTTAAAATATTGAATTTGATCATCATATAAGAAATAAGAATAGCAAGTTTATAAAAAAAAATAGCAATAATAATAATTGGGCTTAATGTATATCAGTTAACTGATATAAAATTATATCAGTTAAATCAATAAGGTAATGACATCTCATTTAAAATCATGGATACGGACGGGTCGCTCCATTCCCACCAAT
>JAYMTH010002899.1:0-11741 GCA_036897465.1 Pelargonium australe | reverse complement strand
GGGGGGAATCTATTTAGTCTCATTTAAATTCACAGACACTGAAATAACAGGATAAGAGGAGGAGCTAATGGAGGTGAGAAAAAAGAATTCAGTCACCATAGATTTGATTTTGAAAACAAGGGAAGAAGGAGGGGTGACAGAGTCCTGGAAGAGACAAAGGTTTCTATCCAGCCAAATTAACTAACACCCATAGGCAAACACAACATTCCAAGGAATCAACAAATGACTTTGGGAGCAATCAGAGATATGAAAAGATAACCAATCCAGAAAAGAACCATTAGCAAACACATGCAATCCCAGACTTTTCCAAATCCAATTAGCAAAGCTGCACTTTCTCAGAATGTGTTCTAAATTTTCAGAGGGACAAAAACATTTATGGCAATTATTATCAATCAAGGCTATTCTTTTTGATAGAAAATCTTTTGAGGGAACCCCTTCATGGAAACACAGCCATATAAACAACTTGACCCTATCTTGACACTCTAACTTCCAAACAGTTTTCCAAACAGACTCATCAATGGTGCCAGACTGATCACTAGATATGGTATCATGTTGAGAGTAATACACTGATTTAGTAGAGAATTCTCCCTTCTTTGAAGGACCCTAGAAAGGCACATCCTCAGTGCTAGAGTTGGGAAAAAAAGGAATGGCTAACATCCTAAACTTGATTGAGGAAGGAAGCACAAAAGACAACCTGGACAAATCCCAGCTCCCATCATCATTCCACAGCTGCTGAACATTCCAAGAGTCTTCAAACAGATTCAGAGGACCCTCTATGCTAGCTCTAAGACTCTTGGGACCTCACCATCTATCAAACCACACATTCACCTTTAACCCATTTCCTAAGCTCCAAGCAATCCCCTCATCAATTAACATTTTAGACACATCAGTACCTCTTAAGTACTATATATGGGACAAGTCTCAATAGATGATTGATATTAGTTCAAAATTTCTAATTTCACCCATTGTGACAAGTGATTGTCACGTCAACAATTTATTTTTCTATCGTCATTGTTAAGTTTTAACATTAAAACTAACATAGTTAACAACAAGTCAACAAGAGACTGTTTGATTTTAATTAAAAAAAAAAAAATGCATGAGTCGTTCTTGAATAAACAAAATTTATTAACCAATCCGAGTTTAAAGCAACATTTTAAAGAAGAAATTAAGCTTTATTCATATATATCATTTTAAAACTTATCGTTCATATTGTATTGAAGACAATTTTTTTTTTAAACATAAAGAAGAAGCTTTATTACGAAAGTAAATAAGCGAATAACAGACTCGTGATTGGTACATGATAATCTACCACAATCCATCCAATAAAACCCGTTACAGACACCGAACGTCTAGCGATACTCCATTCGAAACTAGACAACTGAGCCAAAGAAGCTCTACAATCATCAATAACAAAACTAAAGGCACTGGAAATAACCTCCCCTCCGATCTTGATCATCCGAACCAAATCTAATAAAGCAACATAAAAACAATACCCAATAAAGGGAGACAATCCGAAACTTCCACAAAGGAAGACATACCAAAACTTCCACGGGAAGAACATCCACACGGGAAGAAAAGACCGCTGATTAAATCAACAAAACAAAAAACATACTAAACTAAAGCGTTGCGGATCCGGCAGAAAACTCCGGCGACAACGGGTATTGAAGACAAATTATTCATGTTTAATTCAATAAAGTTTTCAAATAAAAATGGAAATAAAGATAAGATGAGTTGAAAGAGGAAGAGAAAATAATGGTTTATTAGTGATATTATTGTTTTTATAAATTGTATGGTATTATTGTTCCACAAGGGACATTGACAGGTTCATGAACTTGTAAGAAATTGGATATGATTGAAGATAATAATGTATTGCTACTAGTTTGAGTAATTTTTGTAATCAATATTTCAAGAATATGTGTTTGAAATGTGAATCACTTTGTTTGTGTAACATTGAGTATTGAAAGTTGGATTTATTTTTATTTTTTTAAAATGCACCGTATATGTATATTAAGATTAAATAGGGTCCGAGTTTCGATTGGTACATTTGCTTATATAAATAAAAAATAGTCATACATAGAAGTCAAAACTTTAGAGATACATATTCTCTACCAAGATAAGCTAAATTGTGAGCTCCCTCTAGTACGTCTCGGGAAGCCCACTTACAAAAATCGATACTAATAAAAGTGCCCGAAATAAAAATCAAATAAGGAATTACTTTGAGACGTAATGAATATCAAAAGCTACTAATAAAAGAGTTATTTTAGTATCATGGATTGAATATCAAGTAACTCTTTCAATAAAATATAATTTACTTCTTGACAATGTAACACAAGGGACACAATTTATTTTTCATTTGTGAAGAACATAATAAACTAGATGTATATTTCATATGAAATTAATGTTACACATGTGCACATTCCACACCTCTAGTTACATATACACATTATTGCACAAAAAGATGCAAAATTTAAGAACCTATATATGGTATGAACAAAATTGTAAGGCCTATACTACAAGACCCTAAATTGTCCAATAAGTTCACCTTCCAGATCTTTCTCTTTTAGATCGGTTCCACTAATAGTACCTTTAAGGACTCTAAGAACCATAAATTGTCCAATAGAATCCCTCAACTCCAAGTACGAGGACGGAAACCAACAATCTGATAGTAACTTCAACCGCTCCAAAAAAATTATTATTTGGAGTTCTTCACGTTCAAGCCTTTTTTCTGCCGACGGAGGAATGGTCTCACAATATGGAAATTGGAACCGAATAGTAACTTCAAGCACTCTAAGAACTATAATTTGTCCAAAACATAGTTCTTCACGTTCATATTTGAGGATTGGTCCCCGGCCATAAAGATTGGAACCTGCGATATGATAGTAACTTTATGCAATCTAAGAGCGAAAAGCGACAACTTGTCCTTTCAACTTCAACCACTTTTTTTTTTGGAAAAAGTCTCAATTTGGTCCCTCAACTTTAATGTTTTGTTCTAATTTAGTACCCAAACTTATTTTAACCAAAAATAGTCCCTGAACTTTCATGTTTCGCCCCAATTTGGTCACTGAACTTTGTTTTGACCCAAAATGGTATTTGAACTTTCACATATTGACCCAATTTGGTCCCTAGAATTTTGATATAAGCTCTAATGGCAAGGACCACTTTGGGTCAATATGTGAAAGTTCAGGGACCAAATTGGGGCCAAACACGAAAGTTCATGGACTATTTTTGGTTAAAAAAAAGTTCAGGAACCAAATTGAGACAAAACATCAAAGTTCGGGGACCAAATTGTGATTTTGTCTTTTTTTTTTTTTTTTTTTGTATCTTTAGTATGAAATTTGGAACTAGGGATCTGATAATAACTTCAAGCACTTCTGCCGATCAAAGAAGTGAAATTCAACCTATGAATAAACAAAAAGAACAATAATTAAATGTAAATACCCGAATCCGACGCTGGAGTTGACACCTTACTCTCATTCGTAAAATTGTGACTTTACCTAATGAGTGGTTTCTTTGTGGCCATGAATGTAGAAGCAGCAGGTACCTCCACGGCCTTTGTTCATTGAAAATAAAAAGAAAACGAGGATCAGACGATGATAATAACCAACTTTCATCAATATAGAGTATAAATCATAACGAATTTTCCAAAACAATGGCATGAAGAGACAAAACACCAAATACGAACCATCAAGATCAAGTCTGATTATCATCTTCATTATTCAAGACTGTTTTTCTTAACCAAAAATCAAATCCCAAGTAATAAGGTGAAAGGTGAAAACTTATTTTCTTCGGTTATATATAAGCTACAAACTCACAATTTTCTCGTAAGTTTCTAAAGGCAATTTGGTTTTAGTGTAGGGGATAACATTGTAAAAGAGAGTAGCTTCGACCCAGGCACGTGAATAATGGCCAAATGCAAGTGTAACGAGTCTAATAGCCTAAACGAAATCTAATTCGGCCATGTATAGGCTGAAACCAAAAGTATAAAAAACTTAACACGTAGAATTAGCACAGCATATAGAGACAGGATGTTATGTAAGAGTAAGACACATAGTGCATTAGCAGAGCAATGTTTCCTAGAATCAACAATTGTCTTAAAAAGTTCTAATTTCCAATGACCTGAAGACCGCATGGTTATATCATTAGTTTAAGGACAAAAACTATTTCTAAACAGACAGCTCAGCTAGAGCTGGCAATTCGAGTTTGGGTTGACTAGGCCTGACACGAACCTGAAGCACAAGAGGTGGGGCTTCCGAGTTTTACATGTAAAATGCATGGTATTGCCCGACTCAGCCCATAGGTTTCTCATGGTAAACCTGACCCAAAATTTATTGGGTCTATTTTATAGTATCCGAACCAGCAATAATGTGGGTTGTTTGTGTCCATATTGTCAGCCCTAAGTTCGGTATGAGTGAGATCCAGACCAGCTGAAAATATTTCTACTCGGAAATACAAGAAACTGAATTTTAAAACAGAGAAAAGCTTATAAAGAGTGAGTTGGCAATACCTCAAGCTCATCTAGGGCTCCGCTCTGGATGAAACCACAACAAGAGCTGACCACTTGCACCGATGCTTGTTGCTGCACTGTTGAGAACTGCAAGCCATTGGCTTTCATGGTTCCATCAAAATGCTGAGCCTGTTTAATGGATCCTACGTCATCTTCAAGTTCATTGGGGTCACTGGAGGAACCTTGCAGGTTGCTAAACCGGGCAGACGTATCATCTGAATGCCCACTGGATGGATTCGAACTGAGTGACCCTTCAGCTTTCTCGGGATATATCTGATTGCTTGGAATGCTCTCTACATTAGCCTCACATGGTTTACTTCTTTTATCTGTAGCTCCACTTATGCCATCATCTGTCTCATCCCGCTTCCTCTTGTTTCCGTCAACAGCTTCATCTAAGTTGCTAGAAATGGTACTCTTTGATTTTACACCTGTGCTACTTCTTCTGGCTACTTGTCGCTGATGTGGAGGCCGTATTCCACCAGGAAAGACAAAGTGAGGAATGTTTTGACGTTTTATATGACATACATGTATGCACATTCCAGGTTTCCAATAGTTGTACATTCCCACATTGCACTTGAATTCCTCAATAGTAAGCCTTATATCGAATTGATCACCATCCTTAGCAGAAGTACCTCGCTTACGCCGTAATCCCATGAAGAAACAAGAATGGAACCGTCTGGATTTGTCTGAAAAGTCGCCAGGGTTTGGATGGCACTGTACCATACCACCTGTGTCCCGCTCAATCTAGATTACGATTTAATAAGAACAGTAAGTCAGTAAGTATCTAAAAGCAATGTGACTATGTGAGTAGGTAAACCAAATGCAGATGGAGTTAGAAGTGACAGGATGGAAAGACCCAACCCAATCCACAAAAGGTACAGGTTCATGCGGGTTTGGGGTCAGGTTGGATGCCGGTTTGCCTGAACCGATTACCATGCCAAACCCGACCTGACCCAACAATTAATCGAGTATATCCGCATAAATACGGGTCAGCTCTACATGGAGACAAGAGAGTTACCTTCAAAGTAAGCAAGCGAAGCCTAGATTCCACCCAACCATTCCATTTCCTCAAGTCATCATCGTTCTCAGCCGTTATGTCTATCTGCAGATAATTTTTGTATGCTTCAAAGAAGAGAAAAGGCTCAAATAGAGGAACCCAGCCAGTTCTTTTTGCCTCCATTTCCTGAAATTTACATGAACATCCAACACAATGAACAGAGCAGTTCCATCGTCAGTCTTCAGAACACAAAAGGCACACAAGGCTTAAAAGATGGGATGT
The DNA here is from genome assembly GCA_036897465.1 of Pelargonium australe. Classification (NCBI taxonomy): domain Eukaryota; kingdom Viridiplantae; phylum Streptophyta; class Magnoliopsida; order Geraniales; family Geraniaceae; genus Pelargonium; species Pelargonium australe. The sequence continues at coordinate 5,958 of JAYMTH010002899.1, read as the reverse complement.
ATTATTCAATTACAACAATCAGTTTCAGTAACATACTATCATCCTAAAGATGATGCAAATACTGCCAACACAATCAACACCTTCAGTCCTTCACATGCACATTCAATTCATTTAAAAAATGAACACTATAAATGAGAACAGCTGATACTTCAATGCAAAACCAGATAATACTAAAAATATATGTGTATGATTGTGAAATTTAATCCAAACAAACTGAGATGCAAATCATATAAAAAGGCAACAAAAATGTATGTATATGTTGTGTGGGGCATGTCTGTACCTCTATTATTCCATATCCCCTCTGAAACTCTTCCTTCATAATGTGCAATGTACTTGATGAAACATTGTAGCTAGAGTTCATACAAGGATATGCTGGAGTTATTATAGGCATCAGATGGAGCCTATCTTTGATATTTCGTCTCGGATCCCAAACAGGAAGTCTCAAAGAACTTTCTTTCATAGGACAAAGCATAACAGGATTAGGCCATTGCCACTGGCTATAGACTCTGAAGAACCGAGACACCAACATACTTGGGAAAGCATTTGGGTAAAGTTGGCATATACGAGCAACAAGCAATGCCAAATTTATACCACCAAGAAAACCCGAAACCTGACCATGAAAATAAACCATAAATTATATAACAAAAAGAAACTTGAAATATAGCAGAATCCCTAAATTTGTATTTCATTCCTCTTACATTTGAGTATATTCCACGCCGCTTTGCCCAATATCTGATGCATCTCAAAGTAGTTCGAAACGTCTGAATAGACAAGATAGAAATATCATTAGCAACGTATATTGAAACAGCCAGAATACTGAGTGTGGACCACTCATTAGCAACGTATGTTGAATAATGATTCATAGCAATAGTCGCACCTGAATATTTGGAACCAAGCGCAAAATTTGGTCAGTAACTCTGCATCCATTAAGGCTAAGGACTGTCTGCTCATCAGCATTTTGTAAAACTGACTCTTGGGAAATATCCAGGTCCTGCAATAGACAAAAATGTTCAAATATGCTTATATGCACCCTGTAGAAATTTGAAAGAGTCTCACAAATTTGAGGCTATTCAATTCCTTTTTTTGCAAATACATAATATCCGAATTCATTAGGGAAGCTTCATTCTTGTTGTAATTTTAAATAGATTAGTAGATAAGCCTATAAAAAAAATCCAATCATACACGACTATGGGACCTCCAGAACTAGTGATTTTAAATATAACCTTCCACAAACAAATGTCCTGAACCTATTATTCAATCACGACACATGCATTCTATTCAAAGGAAAGTTTCATGTAGGATGATTTGAATATGTGACTGATGACATGGCAGCAACCATGACATGAATTTTAACACTAAGTATCCATGTAGTGCAGAAGGTTGACAACTGCCACAATGAAAGTACTTACTTCAGGGATAACCCAAATTTGTAATCTTGAATAAAGGAGGTCAATAGAAACTCCGTTGAACTTGAATTTCATCAATGGAACACGAGCATCAGGTACAGGGTGCAATTCTTGTATTTCTGGCATCTCTGAAAGAATCTTATGAAGCTCACCAAAAAAATCTTCCTGAAAATAGTTCAGTACATAAATTATTCACTAAAATCTACTACAATATAAATGCTTTAAGCGAAAGTTGAGAAATGTGTTATGTCTACAGAAGGTCTAGTTGTAGTGTCGTACCTCACGAGTAACATGTCTAGGTCCAACACATAGTGTGTCTATATCTGCACCGGGGCCATGCACCTGTTAAATCATACATAATTCATCACCAAATACAATAGGATTATGAAATAATTAATAGAGAGAATGTACACCATATATAAGAGAAGATTCTTAAATTAAAAAATATAAATAATTGGCTTTTGGACATACTATGACAAAACAATCTCCCTACCAAATAAGCTATGGGAGATATAAGGTTCTCTGTGTGATAATGAGATTAGACAATTCCGAAGCTTACTAGCACAAATTAGCAGTGAGTACAAATAGAGTGCCTCAATCTAAAAGACAGGGCAGATGTGTAAGCTATGAGGCCATATGGGAACTACACAATAGCAAGCAACCCGTGTAACTTAAGAAACAGTATCAGTTTGGCCAGAAAACTCTCTATAGAGAAGCTAGGGCTTAATAACTGCAACTCACACAACATCGTGCATTGCTTAAGCCCACAATATTAATGCAAAGTAAAGAAGAAAGAGATAATGTCATACACCCAATCTGTAAGAGCCGTATGTGAAGATTTTAGCATTAACTTCTTCCACTAGCTGCTCGTTGAATCCTTTAGCTCGGCTAACATTCTTCACCCACGCTTTTACAATCTGTTACATTTCATAAGAGATACATAAATTCAAATAATGCCACTGAGTAGACTACCGTCGATGACAATGCAAAAGATTGTTGAAAAAACATCAAACCTGGTCTAATCTCCCTAGAACTTCTTCTCTTTTGAGAGCTTCTTCGTGAGTATCATACAATCTTGCATCTGCCAGCAACTGGTCATTCAAACTTCCATCAGTGATATTGATAATACAAACTTCCACAACTTTTAAAATAAATAGGTAAGGTACAAAACAAGCAGTAATGAACCAAAATTTTAAGTGCAAGCAATGAAATATCAAATCCAGGAAATAGGAAACATAGAATCACGAATCATAATCAAAACCGATAAAGCTGAGCTAACCTTTTCTAGTTCACCGGTCTCAATCACATCAAGCTCGGAAGGACCGGCAGTAGAAATCGGTTGTGATACTCCATTGCAAGCAGCAGTAGAAGTAGATTTGTTTGATAGAGAAGCCATGAATTCTCAGTCTTTACAGCCCTAGATTACAACTATTCTATTCAGAATTTACTATATTGTGTAATCGAAGTACAGTACTGTCTAATAAAAACTAAAGCAAATTCGAGAAACATCCAATAAAATTGGAAGTATAGACTCTCAGACTTTACAGCACTAGATTACAACTATTCTACTCAGAATTTGCAATTGTAGCGTAATCAAAGAACAGAACAATCTAATCTCATCTAGAAGTAATTCGAGAAACATTCAACAGAATCGAAAGTAAATTCATATAGATTCTAAGTCATTACAGCTCTAAAACAACTATTATACTCAAATTTTGCTACAACACTCTAATTACATCAAATCAAATACTGAACAACGAATAAGAAAAAACAAAGCAAATTCGAGATACATTCAACAAAACTGAAGTAACTTGATACAGATTCTCAGTCTTTACAGACCTAGATTACAACTATTCTACTTAGATTTCGCTATTAATGCGTAATCGAAGAACATTACAATCAAATCGAAGAAAAAAAAATAAAGCGAATTCGAACAAACATTCAACAAAATCGGAAGTAAACTGATACAAATATATTCATTGACTGTACAAGATAAAAAGACGAACCGTACAGTATATCAGAAACCCTAACCCTAATCCTTCTCAATTCTCGCTCTCGACTGTGCGCGATAATCAAACACGATCGACAATACAAATCAATACACCGATCAGATATTTCTCTCACACACACTCTCTTCAATCAATATAACACTCTCTTCAATCAATATATATATGTCTTGATGGAAAGAAACGCGAAGCTACGCAGAATCTGAATCTTCCGAAGAACACAGACGCAGCTTCAGAGAAGTTGCGGAGGCAAAGAACGGAGACTTCTGAAGACGAGTCTTTTTAGCACGCCGCGCGTGTCTTTATATACTTGGTGGTACGCTCCAAAATCTTGTTCAACAAGTTACCGTTTTTTTTTTTTTTTTTTTTTTTTATAGCAAAGTTAACCGTTGTAATTAATACGTCATAAATGACACGCCGCGGCCCTAAACTGGACGGCCCAAAAAAGACTTTTGAATATTTTCTTCTGTATAAGGAAAAATCTAAATCTAATTTAAAAGATGTTTGAATTCGGATATAAATTTGGGCGTATAATAAATAGTTTTGTTAAAAAAATATATCAAAAAAGTTTTAACAAGAATTTTTTTAGTTAGATTGAATTTTAGATACTCGTGAGTTCAAATTTAAATTGCAACTCTAATATTCCGTATAAGACAAGACATGTGACACATACATCCAATAACAATGTGTTTATTGTTTACACTTTTGTTCAAATTGGGATTTTGTTCATCCAAAAGTGAAAAAGGATCGACAGCAACCACAACCTACCATGGAAGCAGTTCTGGAACAGCCTCATCCCTGAAAAGCTTAAAATATTTGCGTGGAGGTGTATTTGGAACGCTCATTATCTCTTGAGTGTTTGCTCGTTACTTTGCTTGCTATTTGCTCGCTAATTGCGAGCAAACAAATTAGTAACACAAGTAATACACTATTTCACTTGATTTTTTTTTCTCGCAATTAGCGAGCAAACTTTTTTGCAAGCAAATTAGCTAGCAATATGCGAGCAATAGTCCAAGGTCAAATTCTCACTAACAAATTAGCGAGCAAATGTTGCGAGCAAAACAATTTGCTCGCTCTTTGCTTGCAAAAATTTGCTCGCAAAAACTACAGTTTTTTGTAGTGTGGAAAGATAGAAACAAGTTTACCTTTGATAGAAAGAACCAAGGTTGGAGGAACATCATTGAGGCAGAGAAAATAAGTTTCTTCTACGTTGAAAAGGCTATAAATCAGAGACTAAAAGAAAGGAGCAGGATGCAGAATCATCAGACCACTGAAAGAATCGATAGCCTACAGACCCTACTAATTGCCCAGGATGAAGTGGTTTTTATCTGCGATGGAGCCTTCGACAGAAATGGAAGTGGAATAGGATGGGAAATGATCAATAAGGAAGGAAGGATCCAGGTCAAACATTGCAAACCCTCACCAGCTTTATCACCATACCAAGCTGAACTAGAAGCCATTAACTCTGCTTTATTTTTTGCTAAGGAGCTTCAACTGCAGAAAATTAATATCCTATGTGACTCAATTAATGTGTGCAAGGATATCTCTCGGCGTCGTTTTAGCGAGAAGGAGGCGTGACCAAGCGGGGAAGAAATTAAGGGTCTACTTTAGTGCTATTTCTTTTGTATTTTGTAAATGGGCTACCCGTCAACTTGTGACCGGAGCTCATAATTTAGCACAAGTAGGAAAAATGGGTTTTTGTAAAGCTTGGTCTAATTTGACATTTTAATATAATGCACTCTACTATTATAAAAAAAAAAAAAAAAAAAAACTTTTTTGAGATAAATGAGATGTGGTTTTAAGGGAAGAACTATATCCTATTACGTTATCAAGTACTTATATTTTAAATAATAAAAACACATGCAATAACCTTATTGACATTTTCCACGCAAGAGTGAGTAGTTGGAATCCACCTTTCCCACATGCCAATAATTACATTGATACACAGACATTTCACATTCACAACATCAACAAGACTAGAAGCCATGATAATCAACAAATGATCATAATTGGTACACAACACAACAAGCTAGAGAAAAGAAAAGAAAAGAAAAAAGGTTAGTGTTGTGTGGAGCTATATATGACCCATGAGCGTGAAGGGACCAAAACCATCTTGGGGTTGGCTACTTAACCTTTCACATATACTGGTTAGGTTGCTATCATTTTTAGACAGAACCAAACCAAACCAATTAGTAGTCAACTTCTCATCACAACCAATGTGTTGAGTGAGATACAAGGTATATAACATAATATAATAGAGAGACTTGGTACATGTCATGTTCTTTACATGTGTGCCACATGTCCGGCTGTGATTGGTGGGTTTTGATGTGCATGGGATGACCCATGCTAGGCTCATGAATAGTGTAAAGTAATGAGTAAAGTTGGATCCGACACGTATTAGTCATATCAAAAGATTTTTGAAGATTTCATATTCGTACAGGGTTAGTAATGTTAGTAGAGTTGCATACGCATATTGGTTAGTTAAAACATATTAATTTGTAATTTGAAATATAGTTGCTGGAAGATGTTTTCTGTATAGGGTTAGT
>JAYMTH010002898.1:0-11743 GCA_036897465.1 Pelargonium australe | reverse complement strand
CACGTGGCCAACAAAATTTTTTTAATTCAAGATTGCCACATATATGCTTAGTGTACAATGCAACCCAATCAAAACATGACACGTGGCTAATGTTTTTGTTTTTGAATTATTTTTATTTAAAAAAATCCACGTCAGCAAATTTAATGGTAATATGGACGGAACTTGACGGCAGGACCATTTGAGTTCACTTTTTTATACTACAAGGACTAATACGGTCCATTTTAAAATTAAGAAACCATTTCGGTCCATTAATGATAGTACAGGTACCGTTGGAGTAATTAATCCTTTTGGATTTAATAAAAATCAAAAGCATGAGTCATGAAAGAAAAATAGATATTCTGTCTTCGTCCTCATCCAGGCAATATCTATGTCTTCTTCATCTTGTCAAAGCTCAGACTTGAAGAAAAGAAGAGTTCAAATAAAAAAGTGATTCATAAAATTATTGTCAAAAGTCAAAGTCAAATTACTGCAGCTTTGTAAAGCCAAACCTAACTAGTTAATTTCATCAATCCTATTCCTCTTCCTCTTCACAATCTAATTCGTCAAAAACCACGTGACATTGAACTATGGTGTTGTTCATGTTTGTCACCTACGAATTAGCTCGCTCGAGCAATATTTTCCAACACCGACGAGTGGGGGCGGTTCACGGCGTGTCTGGCCATGGACGGGAAGTGGTTGATTCGAGCGCCGCTGGCCAACAAGACCTCGCACTTTGGTATGAAACTACCCAGACAACTCAGAAAACTAACAGAATAACAAAGACATAGAGATTTGCCTCAACCAAAATCGGCGTCCACAACTATTCCATTCAACAAAATTCAAATTCTAAGCTACAAGAGCTTACAGTTGGTTGAGGAAATGAAATAAGAACACAGAGAAAGAGAGATCGAGAAACACAGAAATGTTCACATCATCAACAAAACCTAATTTTGTCAAAACTAATATTTATACTAGTCTCTATAGCGAGCTGGAATTCTCCTGGCTCTTTCGCTCCTCTTGATCGGCTCTTTGCTTTCTTTCTCCTCGTCCTCCTCTTGCTGATTGTCCAGCTGAGTTGGTTGTTCTTGCTCTGAGTCAGCTTTCTTGAGCTCTAAGGCAACTGATGAAGACGATGACTCATTAAAGCCCACGTCGTCGTTTTGCTGCTTCTCGCCTTCCTTCTCTTCATTAATCCATACAACGTGTTGAAGTGGGTAAAATGTCCCACATCGGATAAATATAAAGATGAAAGGCTAAATATAATGGTGCAAGTGAAACCCCACTAACAAGATTAATCTTTTAGTATGAGAAGCCCAAGCCATTATATTTAGTCCGTTTAGGAAATTTAACAATTAATAACTTCTGCATAATTAACTAACTTTCATAACAAAACCAAAATACAAATGAAACAATATATTTATTTTGAAACGGAGGAAATAATTAGTATTGGTTAAGAACATGTATTCAAACTAAATATGAATGATTTTTTGTGTGCGCAGATTATCACATTAAGTGCGTCAGCGAATAAGTTGTCAAAAATCCAAGAACATGCAGAAGAATATGCAGCCTTGATCATTGAAGAGCTGGACCCTAATAATCTCGGATACATCGAGGTATTCAAATTAAACAACCGCTTACACAGTTTAAGTGTTTCAGATTTTCTGTAAGATCTCGAGTTGGAATCTCTCTCGTGACTTTACTTATACTAACATTGCCATGCAGGTCTACAATTTGGAAACCTTACTTCTGCAAGCACCAAGCAACATTGCCACGGACCGGGACAACCGGGTTCTAAGCCAACTGCTGAGCCAGAAGCTGGTTCCGACCAAGGAGCCGAACCCGGTCAAGCGATGGGGCCGGAGCTTGGGCTACATGGTGCAGGACAATTGGAAGCGGATCTGGGTCCTAGCCCTCTGGTTCTCCATTTGCGCCGCCCTTTTCACCTGGAAATTCATGCAGTACAAGAACCGAGCCGTGTTCCACGTGATGGGCTATTGCGTGACCACCGCTAAAGGAGCCGCCGAGACGCTCAAATTCAACATGGCTCTGATCCTCCTCCCCGTCTGCCGGAACACCATTACTTATCTTCGAACCAATTCCAAATTGGGTCTTCTTCTTCCTTTTGACGACAATATCAACTTCCACAAGGTGATTGCGTTTGGAGTGGCCGTCGGAGTCGGGCTCCACGCCGGAGCTCACTTGACCTGCGACTTCCCTCGCCTCCTCCACGCCACCGACGACGAGTACGAGCCCATGGAGCAGTTCTTCGGCGAGCACCGCCCCGACGACTACTGGTGGTTCGTCAAAGGCACCGAGGGATGGACTGGCGTCGTTATGTTGGTCCTCATGGCGGTTGCTTACACATTGGCCCAACCTTGGTTCCGCCGCAATAGGCTTGCCCACCTCCCGAACGCCGTCAAGAAGCTCACCGGCTTCAACGCATTCTGGTACTCCCACCACCTCTTCGTCGTAGTTTACATCCTCTTCATCGTTCATGGATACTTCCTCTACCTCTCCAAGAAATGGTACAAGAAGACGGTAAGAGTTTGTTTAGTTATCAAGTATTTCCTTCCGTTATACCTTGAAAATGAATTATACTTGACTCATTTTTCCACTACCGATTTTTTCATTTTTTTTTTTTTTTTTTTTTTTTATGTTTCACGGAGTATCTATTATACTTCATATTTAAAATTATTCGAGTTTTCTAAAATTTTCAAGTTTTTTTAGATAACGTACAGAAAACTGAAAACCAAAACAGTTTTCTAATTTCTACAACTAAATGGATCCTAAGCTAGCTTTCTCGATTTAGAGTGCTCATTCTGCTTGTCCTGCTTTGTCACAGACATGGATGTATCTGGCAATCCCAATTCTATTGTATGCTTGCGAACGCTTGATTCGCGCATTCAGGTCGGGCCATAAAACAGTGAAGATCCTCAAGGTAAGTTGCAAATTGATCAAATCATCACTCCAAATATTGTGTTCTTAATTAGTGTATAATTCTGATGTTTGATCTCACAATTTTCAGGTTGCTGTGTACCCTGGAAATGTGATGGCACTGCATATGTCAAAGCCTCAAGGATTTAAGTACACTAGTGGGCAGTATGTATTTGTAAACTGTGCTGCTGTCTCCCCATTTCAATGGTAATTTCATAAAACTTGTTGTTCTTGTTAACATCCTTGCTGCTAATTGTGACTACATTAGCTACAATAATGAGTGCATGGTTTGGTATCTCAGGCATCCATTTTCGATTACTTCGGCTCCAGGGGATGATTATTTAAGCATCCATATCCGTACCCGGGGCGACTGGACCTCCCACCTCAAAGCCGGTTTCTCCGAGGTACTTGGAGCATGCTTAGTTATGGAGTAATTCTCAAGTTTTCCACAAAAATGGATAACTATTTTGAGTATTTTCAGAAAAATGAAAAATTGTTTTCTTCACTGTATTTTTCCACTATACATTCACGGAGTATCTATTATGGATAAATGTTTTTATTCACCAATTTAAAAATAATTCTACTTTACAACTCGAAATAAATAAAATGATAAATGTTACAACTAAAATGGTTTTCTAAATTCTCCAAGTTTTTCATAGAGAATAGAAAACTAAAAACGAAAACAAACAGAAAATAAAAATTGTTTTCTGCCACTAAACGGAACCTTAATTTGTGTTCATTTGGCCAATCAAATCTCTTTTTCACATGTTTCTTTTTCTATTCTGAAAACTTTTTCTACTTATAGGTTTGTCAACCCCCATCAAGCAATCAAAGTGGCCTTTTAAGAGCTGACATTGCACAGGGAAATAACCAGCCCAGGTATATATATATATATATATCTTTGTGCCCTCTATGAGGTTTGGTCTAGTTAAATGTGTGACATTGACAATGAGCTCACACATGTATAAGCAGGTTGCCTAGGCTCTTACTGGATGGTCCTTATGGAGCTCCAGCCCAAGACTACAAAAAATATGATGTCCTCCTCCTTGTTGGCCTTGGCATTGGAGCCACCCCTCTTATCAGCATTGTTAAAGATGTGCTCAACAACATCAAGCAACAAAAGGAAATGGAAGAAGGGGTAATTGAGAGTGGAGTGAAGCACAACAAGAAAAGAACCTTTGCCACCAAGCGAGCCTACTTCTATTGGGTCACTCGTGAACAAGGTTCGTTCGAGTGGTTTAGGGGAGTGATGAACGAAGTGGCGGAGAACGACCAAGATGGGATGATTGAGCTTCATAACTACTGCACCAGCGTGTACGAAGAAGGAGATGCTAGATCAGCTTTGATCACGATGCTTCAGTCGATCAACCATGCTAAAAATGGCGTTGACATTGTCTCTGGCACGCGCGTTAAGACACATTTTGCTAGACCTAATTGGCGAGCTGTTTTCAAGCATGTTGCAGTGAACCATACTGATGAACGAGTTGGTAAGCATTGCTTTCTTCCTATTAAGAATAAGGGATAATGTCATATGCACCATATAAACTATTCACTTAAATAAGATGTATCCCGATAACTATTTTTAAGTGAATAGTTCATATGATGCATACGACATTACCTCAAATTTAAATATACATACCCAATTGGAGTAACAATTTTTGGTGAACCTAAAATATGCTAATGTTGTGACATATAACAGGAGTGTTTTACTGTGGTGCACATGGTTTGGTTGGGGATCTGAGAAGGCTAGCCCAAGACTTCTCCAGGAAGACTACAACAAAGTTTGATTTCCATAAAGAGAACTTTTAAAATTGGTTTATTCTTTGAATATGTTTCCTTACATTTTCTACTAATTATTGTTTCAAATGTAATTCTCCATATTTACTTCCCATAAATAGGTATAGGCATAATATATATTTGGTGTAGAAGAAAAATTCAATTTTATTTTGTCTATTAGATAGAATTAGAAAATGCAAATATGCAAGGACTGTCTTTTCTCACTTCTTCTCTGATAAAATTATTTGTAAGGTTGCTCTTGAAAACTACTTTTACTTTTCAATATATATTTCAGTTTGACATGGAGAGAGCACTTTTTTAGGTTGATGAAGTTATGAGACTCTATCAGCATTATTGTCAGTTAAATTGATGTTTTTGACCGATCATTAATTGAGTCAAAACACAAAAGTTTAGGACTACTTTTAGTTAAAAAAAATTTAGAGACCAAATTGAGTGAAAACACAAAAGTTCAAGTTTACATATTTGAGTCTTTTACCATAATGTTATAGTATAGGAGTTGTGTTGTACATATGTTTCTTGACATATTTATTTTTTTTTTTTTATAACCACCAATATATATATACCGAAAGTACAAGTTACAAAGCCCAAATTTTTTAGACTCCCTGCCTACCTAATTTAGCGAGGGAGTGGGCCCCAGACACAGCCCGTCTGGTTGCCCAACAACAGGATACATTATTTAGCAAGCCTAAAATACTTTTAACGTCTTCTCCAGTTTCCCAAGCATCTTTATCGTCAAAATGAAGTTGGGAAAAATCTCTGCACACCGACAACGAGTCGCACAAGATGCCGCAATTGGAAATTCCACCGTAATGCAGGAAAGTAAGAACTGAGAGAACAACCAGAAGTTCCGCATGATAGGGGTTTAAGGCTTCAACCGGAGCGCAAAGCTTGGCAAAGAGACAGCCTTCCGAGTTGTAGGCCTCCCAACCAATGCCTCCTTTTTCACTGGAAAAGGCGTCGTCGCAGCAAACCACAACATGAGTCTCCGAGTTTAGCAACTCCTGAGGGTGGTCGATGCGGGGTAAGGTATCGGGGTTAGACCTTGCAGAATCCTTTCTTAACCTTAGAGCAGTAGCTTGCAAAGCAATTTTCATCTGGTTACTAACCATCTTCGTGATGCCCATCCAGCTTCTATTAACTCCTTCCATCACGAGCTTATTTCTGGATTTCCATATTTCAAACGCGCAAATTAAGAAGTTGAGAAGAACAGACCAGGAATCAGCCTTATCAGCGCCATTGCAGGGGAAACAAGAGAGAAGAACCTCCGAAAAGGAGCTCACATTTAACCCCCTTATAGATAAGGGGGATGCAAACCAAGATCTCTCAGCCACCGGGCATTTGAACAAAAGATGAAGAACATCCTCAGCCTCCTGATTACACGACTTACAAGTGCTGGAGTCCCACAGCCCTCTCCTATGCATATTGACCCCCACTGGTAAACTGTTGTTGACGCACTTCCACGCAAAAATCTTGAGTTTCTCCGTGATGGGTGCATTCTACAATTTCTTCCAAAGAGGAGCACTGGAAGGACCAGACTGCAAAGATTGGGAGGAGTTTGAACTGAGGAGGTGGAAATACCCACTTTTAACCGAGAATTTCCCAGATTTAGAGCCTAGCCGGAGATCTTATCCTGACTTTGGCTCCATTGGGGAATCGGGCATTTCAATATGAGAGAAGATTCTTCCCTCGAGAAAACAGATCTTATCTTTTCCATATCCCACGATTTGTTGTTTGGCTGCATAAGGTCCATGACCTTGGCACCTTGCTCAATTCCTCTATCTGGGGACCAGGGGAGAACATCTAGAGAAACCCAAGGATCCTTGAAGACCTCAATAGATTTACCATCACCTATGACCCATTTGGCCTGAGATAAAATAAGAACTCTTCCTTGGAAAAGGCTCTTCCAAACCCAGGAGGCTGAAGAGTTAGGATTTCCAACCTTCCATAAAGACTTCCCAGCCGCATATTTAGCTGATAGGACTTTGGAGACCAGCGAATCAGAGGAATTGGCTATTCTCCATAACTGGCTGGCAACAAGACTCAGATTAAACCATTCCATATTTCTGAGTCCCACCCCACCATCGCCTTTTGGCTTATGCAACAATTCTTTGGAAACCCAGTGGACTTTCCTCTTACTCAAATCCCCACCCCACCAAAACCGCACAATAAAACTTGTGAGCCAATTAGTGAAATATTTCGGAAGATGAAAAAGATTCATGACATACATAGGAAGCGCATTGAGGGTAGACTTAACTCTCAAACAAAAAATAAAAATAAAATTAATTGCGGTATCGTTTGGTAACGGGAAAGTAAATTTTCCCGGAATGTTAATTTTCCTGGGAAAGTAGATAAGGGCATTTGACACATCAGAAAGTGAACGGAAAATGCAGATTCCCAAGTTGTGGAAAATGAATATTATGTTTGGCTAAAAGTTGTAAAAAAGAAGTAAATGGTCGGAAAATATTGAATAATTACTTATTTACCCCTACAGTTTAAATTATTTTTTGTTGAACTTAATTAATGATTAGTTTATATTTAAATTTTTTACTTGTATAAATAATTATTTTGACTCATACGGAAACTTAAATAATAAAAAATAACAAATTTCATACATTGTCTATCCAACTTACAAAGTATTCACAATTAAATTTGATATTAATTGATAACTTAATGAAAAATGTGACAAATATGATATTTTTTACTCAAATAAAACGAGTAATATTTATGAAAAAGTAAGGATATTATGAACATTTAATATGAAATATGAAAGGTATAAGAGTCATGTGACTTTCTCATTACATAGGAAAGTACATGGGATTTTAGAATCCCACCTCCCCCATGAGATTTTAGAATTACATATTCATGGGAAAATTTCATAACTTGGGAATGTTACTTTCCCATTCATTTTGCTTGATTTTTTCTCCAAACATAGTATTTTAGTTTGATCACCAACTTGTCCTTATCACCCTAACTTTCCCTTATAAAAAAGTAGTTCCCAAACGATACCTATACGTTATCTCCTCTCACCCTAATTTCAGAACACTTCTCTCTCAAAAAACTCTCCCTCTTCTCATCTCCCTCTCAGCCGCCGAGCCTCTCCCTCTCCCTCACTACCTTCACCGGACGGCGTGCCTCACCAGACTGCATGCCTCGCCGGACAGCCGCCGTGCTTCGCCGGCCTGATCTAATTTATGAATGAAGACATTTTATAAAGAGAAAAAAGAAAAAGAAAAAAAAACTTTATTTTATTTATTATTTATTGTAATCTGCAGAAGAAATTGTAAATTTCCTTCACTTTGAGATTGATTGTGTCTGTCCAAGAAAGTCTAGTACAGGGCATACCGAGTGAGAGAGCTATTAATCCATGGCTGATGCTGTAGTGTCCTTTGCAATTGAAAATTTGGGCAAATTTATAGTTGAAGAGGCCCAGTTTTTGCATGGAGTGAAGGATCAAGTGGAGGAGATGAAGAATGAGCTGGAACTGATGCAGTGTTTTTTAAGTGATGCTGACAGAAGGCAAGGCGAGAGTCAAACGGTTCGCAAGTTGGTTTCTCAGATCAGGGAAGCCACCTACGATGTGGAGGATGTGATTGAGCATTTCATCTTCAAAGCCGCTTTAAGAAGCAGGCAAGAGCTGGGTGTGAGGAACCGCATCAAGAGGTTTGGTTTTTTCTTCAAACATATTGTAGAGTTTCACCAGGTTGGATCTAGAATCGAATCCCTCAAAACCAGGTTGTCTAATCTTAGAGCAAGATTGCAAAGTTATGGCATCAAAGAACTCAGAGTTGGTGGCCAAGAAGCAACAGGTAGTGCTGGGTCAACAACAAGCAGGAGGAGGCAAGAGTATGCTCATGTTATTGACCACAATGTTGTTGGGTTAGACCAAAAGATACCGGAGATAGTTGCTCAGTTACTTGCAGAGGAACAAGAACAACATGATGATAATGATTGTGTAGCGGTAGCCCGCAGATCAGTGGTTTCTATTTATGGTATGGGTGGTCTTGGTAAGACCACACTTGCCAAGAAAGTTTATGGTGACAGCAGAATCAGACGACATTTTGAAGGGTTTGCTTGGGTCTACTTATCTCAGCAATTCAATCAAAGAGATGTTTGGAAGTCAATCCTCGGCCAACTTTTATACAATGCGGGGGAGATGACAGATGATGAGTTAGCTTCAAGACTTTGTCAAGTCCAAAAGGAGAAGAAATGTTTGGTTGTAATAGACGATATTTGGAGCATTGAAGCTTGGGAAAAGCTGTCCCCTGCTTTCCCTTACATGGAAGCAGAGAGTCGAAGCAAGATATTGGTTACCACTCGCAATGAGGAAGTAGCTTTACATGTAGACCGTGGAGTGTATCACAATAGCTTGGACACCCTAAATCACACCAATAGCTTGGAGCTCCTTGTCAATACAATTCGATTTCTTGGGGGCCCGAACCACCCAAGTAAGTATTTCTCTATTATATCTATGTTCTCTTCCCACCTCATTTGCCTAAGATAAATATCACTGTTTTCTCTTATAATGAGTGTCAACTTTATTTGTTTATTTTGACGCATGGAGTAATAGAGAGTGCTTACTTGACAGCATTAACATGGAGTGTTTGATTAACATTGATATGGTCTTTTTAGAAATATGATTTCAATTGAAATTTTGGATTACAGCCAAAATCAATTATTACTCCTTAAGAATGTTTTCTGTAATTACTGATACTACTTTATATTTGTTTAGTAAAAATTAAGTCGAGCATGGAAGATTGTGCAAGTGAAATGGTCAAACAATGTGGAGGATTGCCACTCGCTATCATTGTACTTGGAGGTATTTTAGCTACAAAGCACGAATTAAGAGACTGGGAAAAGGTAAGCCTTAATATCAAACAATTTTTAAATAGAGGGAGCGGAAATGAATGTGATGGGGTAACAAGCGTCTTAGAGTCGAGCTACTATGATTTGTCATATAACTTGAAATCATGCTTCCTCTACTTAAGTCAATATCCAGAAGATTGTGAAATACGAACAACTCAGCTAATGCAAATGTGGATGGGAGAAGCATTTGTATCTGCATCGGTGGAATACTGGGGTGATGGGGATGAAATAATGGAGGATGTAGCTGAGCAATATTTGAATGAGCTGGTTAGTAGATGTTTAATTCAAGTGGGAAAAAGAAACTGCATGGGAAAGGTCAAAACTTGTCGCATGCATGATCTGATGCGGGACTTGTGCATATCTAAGGCAAGGGAGGAAAGTTTTATGTGTATCACTAATGTTTGGGTAGGAAATGCAACAACTGAGTCAGAGAACATAAAATCTATTGATCAAATTCACAGACTATGTGTTTTCTGCCATGGGGGAAGAAATGATAGGTTTCACACAGATCCAAAATTCCTTTTATCGCTCTTTCGTAAATTTGGTCCCCAAATTAGGTCCTTGTTATGGTTTGACAGTTTTAGCTATGATGGAGAGTGGGATGTCGAAACGATAGTAGAGAATTTGAAGTTGAGCAGGGTTTTGGTGATTGAAGGTTCGAACTGGATGACAATAAATAGTTTGGGCAAAAGTAAGAGAAACATGCTTCACTTGAGGTACTTAAGTCTAAGAGGAAGTAACATAGGTGAACTGCCCTCGTCAATTAAGAATTTGATGTGCTTGGAGACTCTAGATTTGCGGGTGAATAATATGCAATTAACAATCCCCAACTTAGTATGGATGATGGAACAACTGAGACATCTATATCTCCCCAGCGACGGTGGTGAATGTGAAAGTATAAAGCAGAGGGTGTGTAATATGCGGAACTTGCAAACACTTGTGAACTTTCCTCCAAAGGGATTTGACCTGCAACAAAACCTGGCCAAATTGACCAATGTTAGGAAATTAGTAATGAGCTGGCGCTACAGAGAAGTAGAGAAGATCAGGACAAGTGAGAAACTTGTGTTCAGCCGCATGCACTCATTGTCTCTACGTAACTCGGGCTGGTTCTATTGTGAGGATAATTCAGAGGCACATGGAGATATAGAAGTCATAACAGCAAGCTGTCCTAATCTGTATAAGTTGCTTGTTAATGGACATATAATGACAAACATGTTCCCATCTGCAGCACCCGAATCCAGTAGATGTAGATGGCCGTCCAACCTCACCAAGCTCATCTTGTACAATTCAAGACTTGATGCAAAATATATAGAGTGTCTTGGAAAACTGCAAAGTTTAAAGATTCTCTTTATGTATTACGATGCATTCGTCGGGAAGGAAATGGTTTTCCAAGAAAATGGTTTTCCTCAACTCCAACATCTTCTACTTCAAGAATTGGATGACTTGGAGACATGGAAAGTGCATGAAGGAGCTATACGAAGTCTTTCCCGTTTGGAGATCGAGGAGTGCAGCAAATTAAAGTCAGTTCCAGACGGATTCGAGTATCTCAAGCAGTTGAAGGAGCTACAGGTGAGAAGGATGCCTGATAGTTTCAGAAAGAGGGTGGAACCAGGAGGAGATGATTGGCACAAAGTCAGTCATGTGCCTTCCATCTCTTTTTTCTAGAAAGAGTCTCATCGTTAGAAGCGGGCACAATGTTCAGTATCTTCAACTCTGCTGCTTGTCACTCTGCCTCCTCTGTGCCATCTCGGCCCCTACGAGCTGCCACTCCGCCTTCTCTTCGTGTTGGTTTTCACAGTGTTTGTCCTCTCTATCTATGGCCTTATTTCGCGGATGAGGAAAGGTTGTTGGCGGCGGCAAGACTTGTTTGGTGAGGCTGCCAAGAGAGAAAGAGGATAGAAAGAGAGAGGGACGATTGCTTCAACAAGAGCGCAGGAAATGTTCGTACGTGACTGCCTTGGAGTTTAATTCATATAGCTAGGTTTGTCCATATTCGTTACTTTTTGTTCTAAATTTGATTCGTAAAGCTTCTTATAATTTGCTTAAATAATGGATGCAACTGTGTTTTTCATTCTACCCGAGAACTACAAATCTTAACCCTAGATGATTTTCATTGACTATGCTCAGTGGCGGAGAGGGGGGCGGCCGTAGTGGGCCGCGGCCCATGCCA
>JAYMTH010002897.1:0-11743 GCA_036897465.1 Pelargonium australe | reverse complement strand
TCTAGGCTAGGGTTAAGAGAAATAGTCTCTTTCCTGAACACTATTGGTTACTTGTCATCTTTAGGCCGTCGCTTATTAATATATATATATATGCACATCAGAAATCACAATCAAAATCCATGTTGTCTATAGCTGAGGGTTTGTTGTAGAAACCACATTTACATATACACACACAGTATTATATTGGTTATAATGTATACATAAAATCGATAATTAAATAATTAATACTAATCATATATACAACTAATTATATGGTTATAAAAATGAATTAATTTAATTTACGAATTGACGGGTTTGTCTGGTTGTGATGAGGAGCAGCGCAGTGAATATGAAATGGACATTTGGAGAGAATGGGTTGGAAGTACGACCTTCCAAAACCCGTCGTTTTATGCTTACGTAATTACCCACCCTCGTGAACACTTTTTTTTTCTTTTTTTCTTTTTTTAAATTCCTCTCGTGAAGTGCATGCAAATAGAATTTTACCACCAAAATAAAAAGATAAAAACACAGTTGTATAAGTATTTGAGATCATAGATGATTATAATTATAATTACTATCATTAGGTTTGATTAGGGTTCTCTCTCTCTCTCTCTCCAACTACTACTATTCATTACTTTGAGAGCAACAATTCAGTGACCAACCATGGGCCATGGCTGTACAATACATCTAGACTGTTCTCAACACAACCTTTAATTAATTACATTGTCCTATTTACTTCACAATTTGTTGACTTTGTCCCTTGCAATGTGTGTGAATCTCAATATATTTGTCACATGCAAATCTACCATGTCATGTATACTTGTTAATTGAATTTTTATATACAATGGTAATGTGTAATTAATTAAAGTTTATGTTAATTATTTTCATTATCCGATGATGAGCTAATGGTACAAGAAAAAGTACAAAAAGGTTCACGGATCATTCTAGAAATTTAAGCCATCAAAGATAATAATAATTTGCGTATATCCGCAAACAACAAAAACGGTGTCTCTGATCTAAAAAAGTCTCTCCCATTGGGATCTTCTTGTCTTTGCAGCTCATACCCTACAGCTCTTATGTTTATATATGTGGATATCAACATACACACACTGTTTTTGCTGCACGTGAATGCTCTGTTTCTCTCCTCTTATATTGTCTTGCAAGATTGTCGTTAAAAACGACCATGTTACGTTGCGCTTCCGTTTCAAAACGTGTATCTTCGAATGTTTTAATTTAAGCGGATGAATGTTTTAGGGTTGTTATATTGAAAACTTTTATTTTTCTTTTTTGACTTTCATGAACTTTGCTTATGGTATCACTAATAGTGAGAGTATGAACAAAATAAGAATAACTTTTTAAAATGAATTCATGTACAAATATATTTATATAAATGGTTTTTCAACATTCAAATACAAGTAGACTCTCAAGGTTACAACTGAAAACTAACCCCAAAAACAAATAAAGAGATTTTTCAAAATTCGAGTTTCAAGTGGTTCACTGTTATGATGTGATATAAGAATTCACAAATCACTTTGGTATACCGCATGGTCGTGCAGCCCTCCAGTGCTTGAACTGATGTTGATGCTCTATCAAGTGATGAGTGTCTTTCTTACCCGTTTCAGACACGCAAAATTATGATTGATCTGAATCAACTGATGTTGATGCTCTATCAAGTGGTGAGTGCCTTTCTTACCCGTTTACACGAGTTCAAATAACACTTAAGACTATTAAATCGATTCAATTTTTAATGTAAGAGTAAGAATGGGAAAAAAAAAAAGTGTCTCTCCACTTTGAACCGCTGCCCCACCATTGGTTATGGTTCTTCACATCTTGTAATGTAATATATAGTAGTGGCTTCTCGTGACTTGTTGATTCCAACTAGTCTGCATTTCACAGCTGCATGCAAGTCTACAAATATTCTATTGCTAAATTTGCACTCTAAAAACAAATCAATCTTGATTATTTCAATAATATGATTCGGATCATAAAGTTTGTTCTACATCAGAGAGCAAATACAATAGAAATCCACATTTTCCAGTTTTGCTTATCAAAATAATTTACCAATTTTATGATCAGTGTGCATTAATTTTTTCTTAAGTGTGGTCCCTCACTGTGCCCTTTTCTTCTAACTTTACCTAATTGTCCACATTCAAATTTGATTACTTTTATCAACATTCTTGTATTTTCTGGTGTTCCTTTAGCTGGATCACTTTGCACATTCCAACACCCTGAAATCTAGGTTTGACTTGTCTTCTTTAATCCTTAGAACCAAAAATTATATTCTAAATGAGGTTGTGTCTTAGTGCTCAAGACAGGCCTTTTCTAGGTTAACCAAGCCCCCAAATCTTGCCATTAGGGCTCAAACACGACATGAATTTAATTAAATTGAGTTCGGGTTGAGAGTTCGTGTTCTCAACCCGAACTCAATTTGGGTTAAGACCAAGCAGGATATGAATTCATTTGACACAAACACAATGAGTACTAACATATGTAAGTTTAAGCACTTTTATCAGTATCAACTGCACTTACAGTTTTGCTTTCTAGCTTCTCTGCAGCTTTTGTGGTTATACTCAAAACTATATAAATCTGTATCTTCCCATAAATTCCTCCTCCAAGAAACCTCAGCTTTTGTATACTATATAATACAAGTTATTTAAGTGCCTATATATGTACTATAAAGTAAAAGCAGCCAAATCAGAGCTCAGTGTGCACAATGCTATCATCTCTGATAGCTTCTGCAATCTCAGGCTCATCTGTTTGATCCTTGGAGGTTAAACAGTCTGCAGATGGATGAACAACTCCATATCCGAAGCCCGTGGCAGAGTTGCAATATGTCTCTAATTCTGTGCCATCATTCTTCTCCAAGTTCACATTGCTTAGGACTATGTTGCTGCATGGAACTGTGTCACTGCAGGCAAATTTCATCGCCTTCGCGCTCTTCGTGGTCCCGCTTATGTTTCTGTACATGATCTGGCTTATTTGGACCGCTGACGTCTAACAAAACAAGTATCATAAGATAGAGCTCAATCCAAGATAAGGGACTTTGGTTATATATCTAAATCAATCACAATTCAGTTTGAGTACCTGGTTAGGACATGGGGTATGGGAATCACAGTAGAATTGATCGATGATGATCGGGTTTGCAACATCTTGCATCCTTACATTATCAAAACGCACCCCGCGAACATATCCAGATCCTCCCTGTCAAGAAAAGGCCAGAAAGATAGAGACTTGTGAGTACCAACTTGTTCTTGTACTATGTTTGAACATGAATTGCACCAAAATCATTAGTGCTGGTTACCTGATATGTTTTAATCCTTACACCATTGGTAGTTTCCTTCAAGTATGCTGTATCCAAGACCACTTTCGTGACTATACCCGTGGAGTTATCATTCCCAAGACTTCCTATGCTACATTTCAGAATTTTCCACCAAAAAGAACAAGAAAATCTTTCATTGTATATAGAAATTACGCAGGTTTTGCCTTTGCTACTGAAATCATGTGTTATTCAACCAGAATGTACCTGACTCCATGTCCTGGACCACAGTAAATTCCCTTCATTTTGATGTTAGTGCTTCCATTGACAATTGATATGCAATCATCACCTGAAGATCAAATGAAAAATCTAAGTATGCATGCAAGTGTGGTAATAGATCATGTTCCTATTTTCTGAATGAGTTTTATAGGAAAAATTTGATAACCTGTTCCTATTTTGCAGTCTTGAATAACAACATTAGTTGATTTAGTGATATGGATTCCATCAGTGTTGGGACTGTCTCCGGGAGATGAGACTTGTACTCCGGTTACTCGAACAGAATCGGATTTGGAAATGACAAAATGCATTTGCTGGCTGTTCTGGATAGTAATGCCTTTTACCCTTACTGCTGAGCTAGATTCTATAGTCAGTGCCTGCAACAAACTCTTGTAAGTTCTGGTCCGAACAAACCGGACTGACCAATATTTTCAGGAAGAAATGGAAAAGATCCTTACTGTTGGTGCTCCCCTGCAAGGCTATAAACAAGAAGAGAAAAAAGAAGAAGAAATGTTAGATTTCAATGTCCTTTAAGCACTTGAACATAGAGACATTACAGGGTAGATTTTAGTACATTCGACTTGTTCTTTTTGCAAGAAGATGACCACCATTTGCTGCCCGAGCCATCAATCACTCCGTTCCCTTGGAAGAGCACTCCTTTCAGTTTAGAGAAATCGAGCCAAATACGAGGCAAGTTTGGATCCCAATCATTGGGCTCTTCTGGAGCTACAATTGTTCCATCAATCTAGTACAAGGTAACAAAACAACTTGTGTAACTTGCAGTTTCAAGACTAGAATACCAAATACTAATCTTTGTAGTATATGTTATGTTGGTTTAGTATTCAAGATTTACCTGTATGACTAACTTATCTGCACAAGGCCCTTTAAATCTTGTCGCGTTTACTAGATAACGACGTCCTATGGGGACCAAGAGAACTGATTTTGTTGTGTTGCAAGCTGTTTCCCATGCACTTACAAACGCCTGATAGACATATAAGAGTTCATAACAAAGACAACAAAAGCTCAACAATTGGGTAATAACCTCTGAAAAGTTACACAACTTTCATGTTCTATCAAATCTTTGCAAAACAAAAGTTGATGCATTACCTTGGTATCATCTGTGACTCCATCTCCAGCTGCACCAAAGCTATCCACATTCACAAGAACCTTGCCACCGCGCTGACTAGTCCACGATGGAGCCTTGAAAAGCTCCAATTCGGTTTCTTCTTCAATGTCCCAGTTTTCAAGCTCCTCCTCAAACATGCCAATTTTGTCATATCCCACATTATCTGCAGCTACAAGAGCCACTATCAGAAAACCAAGAAAGGAAACCAAGAAGAATTTATCCATGTTTTTATCTGCTTTCTTGTTGCAAGTTTGATTGTATTTTGTTTAATCTCATTTCCTCATTGGGTATTAATTTATATGTATTGATTAAGTCATGAAAATGAAGGGTTTTAGTGGAGCATATGGCTTGGCTTGGAAGTAGATGAAGGTGTTACATTTTCTCCATGCCTACACTTAAAGTACAAGGGATTTTTTTTTTCTTTTCTTTTCTTTTCCTTTTGGAGTTCTTTGCTTTACTCCTCAATGAGTGAACACAAATTTAACAGCCTTAAAATTTGAAAGTGTTCATGGATTTAATATTTGCTCTCTGTATATAAAATTAATGGGCAAGTCTGTTTCACAAAAAGGAAATGTATGTCAGATCTTAAGGTTGACCAAACAGAGAAACACAAAGATCCTGTTTGTTCATTACATGCAGCCTTGGGCTTTAAGCAACAGCAACCTTTCTGTGTTGTATTGCAATGTTCTCAGAACCGGCTGGTTCAACCAGTGGTTCAGTACCTTGACAAGGACTCGACCGGTACTTTACTAAAATTGGGTTGGAGTTGACCAATAAATGATCAAACGTTACAATGTGTTGTCGTCTTGTACACGTGTTAGCTAATATCCTTAGAAATATTCAAAATTTCAAGTCTTATGAGTTTTTCTGCGCAAGGTACTGCACCGTTACACGAAGACATGTTTGTGTTTTTAAGACACCAACTCGAGTGTGAAGCACAATAACACAAATGTCAACTGGGCTGTGTAAATGTTGTGGGCCTGTGAGAAGTTGGGCTACGGATTTAAGCCCATTTTACACTGTTTCTCTCACATTTCTTTTTCTTTTCTTTTTTTCACATTTCAGAAGAATGAGTAGAGATGGTGAAGTTAACGGAAATGCCTCGCTACGGAGACGAAGCTCCGGCAGTTCGTGTGTACATTGTCTGTGACGAATCGAAGTATTTCTCTATCTCATCTGTTTGAATCTATTTCATTTTCTGTTCGATTCAATACACAGCTAGCTACCTGCAACCCTAATTCTCGAACGTTTTGTTTCCAGAATTGAATTTTCCCTCTCTTTTTTGCTGTCCTCGTGATTATTTGTAATGTTAATTTAGGTAGGTAATTAATTGTGAGGAACGTCCCAGCTTTAGGTTGGTGACGAGTTGATGAAATAGTTTGCCACCTATGGAGATTTTGAAGAGTGCACATTCTCAATTTTTCAAGTATTTACTTTTCCTTCATTTCTGTTCTTAAATTTTCTTCTCTGATATAAATGGTCTGATCATTATTGATTTGTTTTCATTTGTGTTGATCTTCTTCTGGTGTAAGCCATTGGATGAAGAAGATTGCGAGCTCTACACTGATGTTCACTGGATCAAGTTCCGACTGTTCAGCAATGCCAGGTGATGATGGGATAATTTGAGAGATTGCGTTGGACACATTTGGTATTTTAACATGTATTTATTGCAACAATTCTTAAAATATCACATGGTGAAATTTGTGATTTTGATGGGTCTGGACTATTTCATCTAGTAGGTTTGCAAAAAGGATATTGGATGAGTTAGTTTCGTATGCTTCTCAGTTCGAGAGTGTCTCCGATGCCATGGAGAAGTTAGAAAGCAGGAGAAAGGAAGTTTTAGGACTATTGAACAGTAAGTTTCAAGTTTCTCCATGTAATTTGCACACTTGAGAAATGGATGTTATCCGGAAATCGTCCTTTGAAAATCTTCTTTTGAAATGAATGTATTGTGATAAGTATATGATACATTTTGCCCTTTACATATCAGCTAGACCAGATTCATTCCCCAACAGATAAACTCTGCCCAAAGGTTTGCTTTAGATTCCAGTTTATCTCTTAAGGGTCTATGGAAACTCGGAGCATAATCATCCTCCAATCACAAGGGTCTCTTCTGATCAGGTACATCATCATTCTTATCTTTTTGTCAGCACAAATCCTTAACATCACATTCTGAGAAATAATATATTGAATTATTGATGAATAAAGCAAGTGAGCGATAGCCACTTTTTTTAAAACTTGTATTGATATAATGCAAGTGAGCTCGGAATAGGGTTCAATTCAGTTGTTTTGTCCCTTGCTTATCACTAGGGCCTTGCCTCTCTGGCACCTTCCTAATTCATGTTTAAATATCTTAAGCTTCCTATGTGGTCAGGGTTGTTGTATTTAATTTGATATCATTCAATCATTGAAGATGAAACTAACTTGGTATTATCCTACACATCGCATGCATGGTACAGCACATAGCTTCTGTATTACTTAACTTTTGCATTTTTTTCTCAACACGATAGTTCAAAAGTTCAAGCTTACCATTTTCATGTAAACTTGATTGATATCAGGAATATTTTCTATCCCAATCAATGAACCAAACTGTTCATTTGGTCAGACAGAAGCTGAATAAGGTGATAGATCAACTCTTGTTCTGCTACCTGCATATGCCTTCAGATTCAATCAACTACCGAACATCTACGAGCTGAGCCTGCATCCAAGAAACCACGAGTAGACAATCGATGAAGAATTTGATAAGTTTATGCAGATGGAGAGATCTTAATGGATCCAAATTTGTGCGCAACATTCCTATCATGTTATTGTTGTAAATGATTACTATTAATTGGATAGATTGAATTAGATTGTTCTATAAATGTTCAGTACATTTTATTAACATTGTGAATGAAATGAATTACCAAATTTTCAGTTGGTAATTTCTGTATTCCAAGTTATTGCCTTAGAGGAGCTTTTGCACTGATTGTGTATATTTTCACTTGTTGAACATTACAAAAATTACATGTTCTAATAATAACCACCTTGAAGATCCAAAAAAACATTCCAAGATACAATTCATTAGATATTGTGTTGAATAAAGAAAAGAAAATGTAAACAAGAATATACACAAAAGGAAAGGTATTGAATTTTTTCATTTATATAGTAACTTACTTTGATAAATTAGGACAAGAATACCTGGTAACTAGCTGTTTTCATCAACTGGCAAACAGGACAAACATTCATATGAACATCACAATCCTTGCATAAACATAAATGCCTACAAGGTGTTAACAAGACAGAGACCTCCTTCACTTTGCATGCTCTGCAAATCATCTGCTCCTTTGAGCTCTGGAGATTCCTTGTAATGGATTTTGCAGCTCCACCAGGAATGCTCAGGTAGTTATTTGGATCAACGTACGACACGGCATCATCAACTTCACTGTCTCCAAATCCTTCCTTTGCTAGATCAGCACCCTGTGAAATTGCCTGCTGGAGGTTATTCTTTAACAAATTAACAACCGACTCGTTGTACTTAGCTCTATAGTGCCAATTTTGAGCTTCCACGGCCACTTGCTTTATTCTATCAACAAGCTCCCTATTCTTGCGGTTGATGTTCTCTATTTCCAAATCCTTCTCGTGTAGCTTCTTGGTAACGCCCTTCTCTATAGAAGCAAGGAAAGAAGCCAAGTGTCTCTGCTTCAGGTCCCTTACTCCCTTAGCCAAATATTCTTCCTGTTTCAAGTATTGCGAGAACTAATTAATTCATAACCAATTAATCACATAAAAAACTCCGATTACACGACTATAAAACCTAGCAAAATGAAACATAATGTAGGATGACAGCAGGGACATGAAATCAGAATTCATAGTTGTTCAACACAATGTCCATCTTTGACAAAAACTAGGATAAAAAAATTCACATGCAACACGTCCTTCAACCAGGCTTCGAAATCCACATTCATGGTTATTAAAGGTAACACAATGTCCAATATCAACAAAAACCAGGCCAGTTCAAAGTCCATATAAAACACTTAGTTCAACAATAAAAAATCAATATTAATTTGACAATAATTACTGATGTACCAGTTTGGGTCATTGTTAGAAGCGACCATTTAGAAATTTGTATTACGACTAAATTCAAATTAGTATATAAGTGGGGACTACAAATGTGGTTGATAACCGAGAATGTTCTTAAAATGTCTAATAAACTACCCCCATTAAAAATCAAAACACGAACAAATGGATTATAAAATTCTGGCAGCAAAACAATCACCAGTTTATAAACTGATGAAACAATGAAAATTGGGCGAAGTTAATCACATAATTATTTCAATTCAACACATTGATGAGCTGGCTGGCGATATATACCATATATGTCTGTATCTACTCAGAGGGTAGCATTACCTGAATTTTAATGTACTGATCAAACTCTTCTTTCTGTCTATCAAGCTCAGTCCTTACGTTGTCACCAAGGGACAAGATGATTGAAGGCGCCGGTGTCATATTTCCACTTGCAGTAGTGACGGACGAATTACGTTCATCATCGTCATATGATAGCCTTAGGCCAGTTGATACTGCATTCGGAATGCTTGCTGAGCGGTTAGCTTCAACTTTACACATGTTGTAATTCAAGGAAATCTGAAGTTTTTGCTGCCTTGAATTGTCTTCTATTTCCCTGCCTCGTTTATTAGGACGATGCATAGGAGTTGTATGCTCATTTCCCAAGTAATTTATAGGATCAACATTACATCCAGCTGGTACTGACATATAGAATGAAAGTCATCAGCACACCAATACAACAAAAAAAAAAATGTGAAGCAAAGAAATATCTATAACCGCAGAAATCAATATATTCCAAATATCGACCAGAATTAGACGTGATATAGTACATCAAAAGTATGCATAGCAGAATTAACTCCAAAAATATCTATATAGTAACTTGTTAAATTATCATCCACCGCCCTAATCATAATCCTTCCATCCCAAGTTTTGATATATTTATTTGAATCAAGGCGTAAAGGGTGAGCTCTAAAGACAAATAATCTAAGTTACCATTTTATATATCATTCTACATTGTACTAGATACACCATGCCAAATGTAAAATACCATTCATATCAAGACCACATGTGATATTTAAATAATAAATTACTGATCAAATTTTGCTAATAAAAAGAGATGAAAACTCACAATTTCCAATTAGCTGGAGCTGATTTGACGCATTAGTCTGATATTGGAAACGGCTCTCATCAAGGTAAACAGGAAGCACGGGATTAGGGTTGTTTCCTCCCAACATTTTCCTAAAGTTCCCTCAACTAATGGCGCTTTTCAAGAGTCTCGGCCAACGAAGAAACAAAGTTACCCTGCAAAAGAGAACAAATATTTAAAACTATTGCTAAAATAATGCTAGTAATATGATGTATCTTGAGCTTGAAAAGAATGTCGGCTTAACAGCCACATCCAATGAGCAACACAGTGAGAAGAAGCGGTTTCAGAGTGACATAGTATTATAACATTAGCCTCTCTTCTAGAGAACATTCAAACTCTCATAAGGTTTCAATTTAAGAAAAGGAAAATCATCTTAAAGGTATTCCTTGTCCTTCAGGCATGTGCCTAATGATTTATTAGATAAAATATGATCTCGCCATACGAGTATAATATCAACAAGTTTCAAGCCATAGATCTATTAGTAGTATGAATGTGCACATACATTTTCAGCAAAAGAGCAAAATTTTGATGCTTGATAATGCCTTATCAGGACACCCTCAACTTACTCTGTATAAGATCCATATCCATACACATACACAGTTAACCTATCCTAGCGTATTCAGTCCAAAGCTCAATGACACTTGAATACTCCAATATAACCAAAATTCAAAGGTTCAGAAAGTGACCGTGAGAAACTGCGTGGCAACGCCTATAAATCCTACATAGAAAATGTTTAGGCGTCACTAATACAGCGTGTTCCCAAATCAATGAACTCCTTAAACTCCAAGTCTAAAGGAGTAAAGCAGAGCTTATAGTGTAATTGGCAAATAGCAGATCAAGCCATTGACTTTAGGAAGATTCAATAATCAAAGTCAATAAAATTTAAATGAAAAAAGACAAAATAGAAAACAGAAGGATCACAAGGGGATCACAGGTAATTGATGGAAGAACACCAAAAACCAGAAATCTAGATTATCATGGAATCAGATAGGTGAAATTGATAGCACTGATGAAATACATATACGATTCGAACCGACCACAAATCATAAGGATCATCCCAAACTGAAGAGTGGAGAAACTGTAAAAACCCACAAACTTTTAGACTAAACATTGTACCATCCCAATCTTACCCAGGTAACAAATTTGACTACGTTTGGATCATAACCGAGAAAGCACTAAAATCCCATTAAAAATCTGTTTTTTTTTTTTTTGCTAGAAACACATTAAAAATCTCACTTTTTTCTTACTAAAATGCAAAACAAACCCAGATTATTCACTATTCAAACAAATCACATGAAAGACATAAGATGGATCAGAAAAGTACCGATTACCTGAACGTAGGATAAAACCCAACACTGCCCCTTGGAGAAGAACAAAAGCCAGAAACCGATCCTGCAACTCCACGCCAACTCTAACAAACCAAAAGCAAAACGGAATATAAACAAAAACCCAAAAATCAAATTCAGGAAATAAGAAGAAAAATAAGAAAAAGAAAGGTGAGTGCTTGGATAAAGAGATGGATTCACAAAAAAAAAACAAAAAAAAAAAAAAAAAAAATGACACATTCGCCCACCAACCTCCCTCACCTTTAAAATGCAGCGAAAGCCATCATTCACGATCTTCCACCAAATCCACACACACACAAGTAAACAAATTGAACAAAAAAAAAATCTGGGTATTGGTAAACACAAACAGCAGAAAAATGGGTAACCGAAGAGAAGAGAAAAGGAACACGAATCAATAAATAGAATAAATCCAATTGAATAAAAAGAAGAAGAAAAAAAACGAATTCAACGCTGTGGCGGGAGCGAAGCGGTGGTTATGGAAACGGATTTCCGTTGGTTTGTATGGTTTTGATGCGAACTGCAAATTGAATGGAATCGAAGAATTTGATGAGAAAAATTGGAAAAAATAAAAA
>JAYMTH010002896.1:0-11744 GCA_036897465.1 Pelargonium australe | reverse complement strand
AGGTGGTGCTGGTCATGAGAATCTGTAAGGTGTAGTTGATTTGATACGCGTTTATCCATTTTGCAGAAAGAAATGGATCGATATTTGGATGGTTCGTCACCTTGTTGGTTCTAGCTGCTGTGGCGGCTGCTGGTTTAGCTGGTTACATATTCTACAAGTACAGACTCAGGGTAAGTCTAAGACATTCTACTCATATGTCAGCCATTTGTTCATCAGTAGTTACTAAAAAATTCTTCGCATTCGCATTTGCAGTCTTACATGGACTCGGAGATTATGGCTATCATGTCACAGTACATGCCACTTGACAACCAGAACAACAATGAAGTCGGTGGCGAATCACAACCTTTACGACAAAGCTCATCCGTTTGAGGTAGTTGTTGCTTTGCCTTTGCAATGCTGATCCTGACAGAAACAGAAATGAAAAAGTGAAGGTTTCTTCACTAATAGCTTCCATGGAGGGACTGGATAAGCTCTCAGGAAAAACTCAGGCCAGCAAGTAGTATAGTGCAGGAAATTTGTGACTCACCTATACATAAGAGGCTACCATATTTTTTTCTTTTCCTATTTGTAGATAAATTGTTGAGATGTACATGTGGGTTCAATGAATAATGAGGATTTTCCTCCATGTATTATATATTGTTGAGATGTAAATGTGGATTCAATGTAGCGATGATTCGTGTATTTTTATATGATGTTGCTTTGCTTTGCGCCTAAAAAATATTGCCGAACAATATCAATACTACAAATCCAATGAACCAATTCACATTAAACTTGAACACAAAAAATTGCATAAAAAGAAAATAAATTTATTAAAACATATTTCTACAACTTTTTAGAGTGTATAAATCTAACTTACAGAAAAGTAAGGTGTTTGTTTTTCAAGATGTCTCTAGTTTAATCTTTGGTTGGTACTCTTGCTTATTAAAACAAATTACTTATAAAAAAGGTAATTTTGGTATTAAAATAAGGGTAAATTACACGTACCTACCCTGAAGTATGCATCTTTTGCACATACCTATCCTAAAGTATGATTTGTTACTTTTGGCTACCCTAAAATATGTCACAAAACTTTCCGTCCATTTTTTCCGTCAAAGTTAATGGAATATTCCAAAAAATTCAACATATGCCCAGCACATGACCAATTTTTTTTTTGAAATACCAAAATTGCCCTTCAATCAATTACTCATTGTTCATCATGTTCGCCGGAAAATTAATAGTTTCGCCGGAAACTTCAAAGTTTTCCGGTGAGATCTTTACAAAAAAATTTTAAAAAAAATTCATTCCAACAATCTTCTATGGATTGAAGTCTCTGATCATCATCATCATCACCATATTCACCAGATCAGACCACACCCATAGACCTCTCTCTCACCCACCTTTCCCAATTTTCACCAAACATTGTCCCATTCTTTGTCCCCTCCTCTCTTCCTCTTCTTCAACTCCTCAACCCCTCTCAGAATCACCATCGATCTCTCCACCTCGAAATCGAAACCGAAGTTGAAATTGGAATTGGAAGCTGGAGATGCGAGGAGCTGTGGCTCTAGGTGGTGGCTCGAGCACGAGCGGGTCCATGTCGTCGACGGTGTCGAGAGACGACAACTGGGTCTTGTCGTCGTTGCCTGAATCGCCGCCGGAGATCCACGACCACGTCGGCGACAACCGGGGCTTTCCGTCCTCGCCTGAATCGCCGCCGGGAGCAAGCATGTCGTCACTGATCTGTTCTCGCCTGAATCGCCAGAAAATGGTTCTCGCCTGAATCGCCAGAAAATGGTTCTCGCCTGAATCGCCGTCGCGAGCAGCTGGACCACCTGTTGCTGTTGCAGGAGAGAGGTGGGACGCAAGGCCACGCCTGCCGGAGATCCACGACCTCTGTTCGTCTCGCCATCGAGCACCGTCCGTCGCGGCGAGGAGGAGGAAGGACCGGTCAGAGCTCCGTCGAACCCAGAGCTCCGTCGGAGGCAGGGCGTGGGAGGCCGTCGGAGGCAGTGGACGAGCAAGCTCTCGCCGGGTCGTCGACGCAAGTTTTGGCCGGGGGAGATGATCGGAGATGGAGGCCAAACCAGATCTGTTCCATTTTTCTTTTTCTTTTTTTTTTCATTTTAAACCATAAGGACCTGTTTGGCTAGTGTTTAAAAATTTGTAGAGGGGTATTTTGGTCTTTTTAACTCAATGGATGGAGATTTGGATGGAACAGTGGACAGAAAGTTTTGTGACATACTTTAGGGTAGCCAAAAGTAACAAACCATACTTTAGGGTAGATATGTGCAAAAGGTGCATACTTCAGGGTAGGTACGTGTAATTTACTCTTGATTATATTATTTTTTGTGGTATGGATTTGGATTTGAATTTGGTTTATTTTGTATTTGATTTAGATTGAGTTATTTGGTTTGAGATTAGATTAGCCAAAAACTCGAGTTCATGAATTTTTCAGCGAGTTTATGAATTTGCCAACGAGTTCATGAATTTTCCGACAAGTTTATGAATTTAACGGCGAGCTTAGGTTGAAGAAGAAGGGTAAAGTGAAGAGCATTTTGGGATTTAAGAAAAATCATCATGTGTTGGACACATGACCAAATAATGTCATTTTCCGTCAAATATAACTGACAAAATGAATTCTCTAAACCATAGGATAGTACAAATTTGGAAAAATTAATTCAAATGTGCTAACTGATATAGAACTTTATCATAAGAGATCCATTTGTAATTACCTATTAGTGTACTAACTATTTCAAAAGAAAAAACAATTGTGTACTAACTTGATAAATTAAAGGATAATTACATATACATCTCCTCAACTATACACCTTTTGCACGTGGTTACCCTCAAGTATTGTTTGTTACTACTGGCTACCTTGAAGTATACCAAACTTCTTTCAATCCAAAAAATTCATTTAAAGTTAACGAAATATTCCAAAAATTCAGTCATGTGTCCAACACATGACAATTTTTTTTTGAAATTCCAAAATTGCCCTTCACTAATATATTACCCTTCTTCTTCATCAAGAACATGTTCATCACGCTTCGCCGAAAAGTTCATAGTTTCGCCAAAAAATTCAAATAATCATCGGAATCTAATTTTTTTCGCTGGAATCTTCAAGTGTTGTCGGAATGATTTTTTTTTTAATACCAAATATTAGATTTTGTACCAAAGTTTAGGTTTAATTTATGTTATTAACAAATTATACACATACAAATCTTTACATTTCATCAATTCATT
This sequence comes from Pelargonium australe, assembly GCA_036897465.1. NCBI lineage: Eukaryota > Viridiplantae > Streptophyta > Magnoliopsida > Geraniales > Geraniaceae > Pelargonium > Pelargonium australe. The sequence continues at coordinate 8,528 of JAYMTH010002896.1, read as the reverse complement.
ACAAATAAGCATCAGAATCTAAAAAAAATAAAAAATAAAAATCTAAAACTAGACAAAATTGAATAAAAAATGAACCCAAAAATGAACCCACCAAAATTAACCCAAAAATCTAAAACTAGACAAAATTGAATCAAAAATGAACCCAAAAATGAACCAACCAAAATTAACCCAAAAATCGTTTGATCTAGAGCTTGCCTAACAAGGTCACGACGATGACAACGGAGATCTAGCAGAGGAGCCCGACCACGACCATGAATCGATGGTGATGAACGGAGCTCGGCCACAACCATGAATTGTTTATCATAGGTGCAGGTCGTCTTCGATCGTGTTGGAGCAGAGAAGTCCGACGAGTCAGATATGGAGATGGAGACCGAGGTTGGAGATCTGGAGATGGAGGCCAAGTAGAGAACTCCGACCTCCAGATATGGTTTGCTAGAGACGGCGGCGAACGGCGACAACGCGAGTTCCGACAACGGTGACGACGGAGCAGAGAACTCTGACCTCCATATATGGTTTGCTAGAGACGATGGCGGACGACGAGGACGCGAGTTCTGTCAAGTTTACGCGTCTGTTTGATTTTTTTTTTTGTTTTTCATTTGAAGCTAAGGGTTTGTTTGACTAGAGTTTTTAATTTATTAAAAACGATATTTTGGTCATTTTAACACATGAATGAAAATTATGATAAAATTTTGAATGGAAAGATATACGACATACTTTAGTTAAACAGATGTAAAATGTGTACAGTTGATCAGAGGTATATGTCATAAATTAAATTCCTAAAATGAAATTAAATGGTACCATTTGCTAATCAACGCCGCTAATATAACGGTAAATACAGAAAAAAATTCCATAGCTGACCGGAAAATTTAACCGAGACGCTGCGATCTCAAGTCCTTGACATTTAAAACAAACGCCGGACCAGACCCAGACACTGTCTGTATATATATACTTCATTTACTTCTTCACGCACACTCTGATCGGAGCCAAGAAAATGCCAGACCCGAATGGCGGTAATCATAATTCGATCTCCATTGTCGATCTCATTGATCACCTGCCTTTCCCTCTCCTCAGATCCGACCTCTTCCCTCCGGCGCCCAATCGATCCAGAACAGGACCCGTCATTGACTGGTTGCCGGATTTTGGCGGCCACTCATGGGTCGCATATGGAGCCTCCTCTCTCCTGATTATTTCTCACTTTCCTTCTCCTACCTCTCCCGAGGAAACCCAAATCGGCCCCATTCTCCGGCAAGTATTCGAGCTCTCCGGCGACAGTTCAGCTCCGGTAGCTGCAGTTTCTTGGTCCTCCGAAGGGGAGGTGGCCGCCGCGTCGGGGAATTGTATCTCCGTGTGGTCACATGATTCGCAGAATTCGAAAGGTGCGTCTGGAGAGTTAGGGTTTAGTTTTCTGTTTGGTTGCCGAGAAAATTAGGAAAAGGATTTGAAACGAAGTGTTATGGTTTACAGTGTGTGCTGCATTAGTAATTTTAGTTGCCTTGCTTGCGGATTACCTCATCCATATGGTTGTTTACAATCTTGGCTCTTTTTGTTAGATTAAGAGGGTCGATAACTTAATTTAGCTAGAGCAAATTGATTGCACAATTGTGCTTGAAAAAGAAATGGAAATGTAAGAATTCAATTATACTGTTTTGATTTTTCAGGACAAGTTCTGGATTCATACTTACAGTTCTGATTGTTTAACGAGGAAACTGTGGAAAAGAAAAGTGAAAATGTAGAATTTAGTGTCATGGGCTGTTGCAGGGTTAGATATTGGGACAATTCTGCTTCTATGAATGGAGTGGAAATAGTTATAGTGTGCAATATCCGCTGTTAAGCCTAGCTAACCAGTTATTGTACAAAAAAAATAAACTTTCTGCCTAAACTTGAAAAGATAAAATTTGAATGTTGACTTAATAATGGCATTCTGATAATTCTATAATTAGAGAAAAAACGTTGTGTACCTTTGTATTGATATCTCTATTGTTTGGATATCTTAAATTGTGAATTTCTCTTACTCATATCCAGGTTCTTTTTGTTGGAGCCAGACTGCAGTACTTGTACAATCTGCAAAAGTGGAGGCGATTGAATGGACAGGCTCTGGAGATGGGTTAGTTGTGGGTGGAATGGAGGTTGTATTGTGGAAACAAAGGAGCAGGGCATGGGAAATAGCATGGAAGTTTCATACAACTCAGCCTCAGAATCTAGTTTCTTCAACATGGTTTATTGAGGGACCTTCAGCATCTGCTGTTTATCCTAGTGAACTGAACAATACAGGATCATCAATCAATGAGGCTAGCAAAACTGTTTCAGTAAGTCAGAGTGTTGGGAAATCGGAATTTATGAAAACTGAGCTGCATCATCCCCAACCTGTCCTAATGGTCCAATGGAGACCATCACTTAAAAGACAATCAGATAGAGATGCAAGACATTCAGCGAGGGATGTGCTGCTGACTTGCTGCTTAGATGGAACTGTAAGGTTATGGACTGAGATAGACACTGGAAGGGTCAGAAAAGCGGGCAGAGATATCCATGACCATAAAACTACGGGCCTTTCTTATTGTGCTGTTGCTGTAATTGAGATGAACCAGGTCTTGAATGGGTTTCTTGGCACAAATGTGTTTGTGACATGGGCAACAGAAATCAAGGGCTTTTATGAAGAAGCAAACATTTTTTTCCCCACAAAAGAAAATGAGCATGACAAGGCTGGCAATTGTGAATGGTTAGTTGGGTTTGGTCCTGGAACATGTGCTACTTTCTGGGCCATCCACTGTCTTGATGACATCTCTCCTTTGAGGTTCCCACGAGTTACGTTATGGAAGACACAAGAATTACAGGGCCTTGAAACGGGAAAACTTCATAAGTATGGCTTTTCAAATTTCAAAGACTTATCACTCCTTAATAAGGTTGTTATTTTAAGGAACCGCTCAACTGGTCCGCCAACTAAATGCTCTTTGATTCAAATTTTAAGTTCAAATAACATGGTCTGGTCACAGTTGTATACTGAAACATCAAAAAATTTAGAGGATGGATCTGTAAATAAATCCAGGTTAGAGAATTCTTTATCTTGTTCTTCACACGGAGTTTTCCATCTAGACGGTCATACTGGAAAAAATTTACAAGTTGCTGTCCATCCTTGTAGAAGTGAAGCAGAACTTGCTGTTTCCTTAGATTCTAATGGCCTGGTGTTTTTTTGGTCTATTTCTCCCATTTCAAATTGCGATTTTGGCCTTCCTGCTTTGGTTCCCTCTTGGAAACTTTGTGGAAAACATGATAGTCAAGCTTCCTTTCCTAGATATATAAGCCTGACATGGGCACCTTTGGTATTGGATGAAGATCGAGTTCTTTTTATGGGGTATGCTGGAGGAATTGATTGCTTTGTAGTCAAGATTTCTCAAAGTGAAGAAGGTATTGTAGGATGCCACAAATTATGCACTATTCCTTTTTCTGATTACTGCTCTCGTGAGGATGGTCCCACCAGTATCTTTTGCATTCCTTTGCCTTCTACTTGTAATGAAACCTTTACGTCTAGTAGATTTATGCTCCTAGGGATATGGATGAATGGGTTTCGGGCTCTATCATGGGAAATCACTTTGCATTTTTGTGGTATGATTGAAAGCTGCTGTAATTGCACCATTGACAGTATGAATACTGATGAAAATTTCATGCAGAAATTTAAAATTATTATCGCTGGTGCAAGATATTGTCTTGGTGTCAATCCTTGCTCATCACAATTACCAGATCCTCACACTTGTGATCATGTTACAAGTTTTGCTGTGGTATGCCCAGGTAGTTTGTGTCCATCTATACAAAAAAATCGGGCTTCAACTGATTTCCTGCTGAGCAATAGTCCAGCATATACCATTGTTACTGGCTGCTCTGATGGTAGTTTGAAACTGTGGAGAAGCAAATCTACTAAATCATCAACCTCGCATGCAGAATGGGAGCTAGTGGGTATATTTGTTGCACATCATGGTCCCATTAAGAAAATATCCTTGACTGATTGCTGTCAGAAGATTGCAACTGTTGGTGCAACAAATCATTCAGCTACAGTAGATACTCTGTGCATATGGGACTCTATAGCCCTAACAGGAACTGGGTGTTTCATGTTAGAAGAAACTATATCCCTTCATGGAGATGTTGTCGCATTAAATTGGTTAACCTTGGGAAATGGCCAGTTATTACTTGGAGTTTGCATGCAGAATGAGTTGCGGATATATGCTCAGAGGCATTGTGGTGGTCTACCTTTGTTACACCCTGGAAAGTTTGAGAAAATACCAATTTGGTTTTGCATTGCGTTTGCACATATTCTCTCACCTATAAGTAACTTCCTATGGGGGCCCAGGGCCTCAGCTGTGGTTGTACATGAAAATTACTTTTGTCGATTTAGTCAGTGGCTGTTCTTAGTGGATAAGAAACATCAGGATAAATTCCATCCAAACTACTTCAAGCATAATCCTTTTAACCACAATGGTGGCAGGGATAGAGACATCATTCCTGCAATTTTCACTGACTCTGACAGTTGTGATTTCCGAGAAGCATCAGAAGAAGATCATAGAGGATTACTTAAGTCTAGACAGTCTGTGAAGATAAATATGGAAATTGATCACCTTTGCAGTAGTTTGTTTGCAGCAAGGACACTGTTCAAATATTGCTTGGATACCAAGCTTGTTTTTTGTAGCATGCTTGAATTATTGGAAAAGTTATGCGGATCTCTGCCTGTGTATCACCCTGAGGCACTTCTAATGAATATCTATTCAGGTACTACTATATAGCAGCTTACTAGTTTCTTTAACATGCTATACTGATTTGAGCTTTAGAATCCTGAAGTTTTACTGAGCTACCACTATACTAGTTTGAATCTTAGAATAATATTTGTGATGCTCAGATGAATGACAGACCGTACTGTCTTTGTTGACCTTGTTCCTATGGCAATAATTTTCCGGAAGGACATAAGCATCCCATTTATGTAGTGTTTTGTTTATCAACTTGAGAGTAGGGTTACATTGTTGTGACTGAGAAAGGAGAATAACTTTTACTCCGATTGAAGGATAAGATTTAGAAGTACAAAGAATTCCAATTTAGTTTGAATGACCTATTAGCATTCTTGCCTTTTTTGTCTCATCATACACATATATGAACTACAGTCTTATTTGTTTAGTGCTATGTATACGGTAATGGTATTTGCAAGTCTTTTAACTAACCAAATTCTTATATTCAATTTGTATAACCTCATAGTTATGTGGGGGATTTAACAAACCTTCGTTTCATCTCATTAAATTGATTTAAATGTCTTTTAATGGGAGATGGGATTCATATATAAATTATATTCTTCCAATATAGATGGTTGGTTGGTCACTGTAGGTGAACTTTGTTAATTTCCTTAACTTGGTTGATCTGTCCTGGAAGAACATATGTAGGCGCTGATCTTTTCTTCCATACCTCAACACTCTCTTTTTAATTTAATTTTTGCATACTGTATGTCATGATTTAAATTTACAGTTCCCATCCACTTTGGACAGTTCAAGATTATTTTTTCAGTGCATGGTATCTATGCTGTATTATAAAGCCATAAAGGCATGAGGAGAGGTGGTGTGGGAGATTAATATCCTTTCATTCTGGAGGTGGATTAGCAGATATGGCAATAAATATACGTTTATATGTAACAAATGTGTTCATTAACTCCCTTCTGCTATTTCTCTATTCCTTTTCACCGCAAACATGCAGTATGAGTTCTGGAGCTTGTCTGAATAATAGTCTTATAGGTAACCCGTGTTTTGATAACCCCCTTCTCCTTCTACCTTCTCTAATTCCTCGTGAAAGCATATGTGTAGAGTGATCTCTGGAGTTTATCCGAATAAAGAAAATTACTGGGGGTAATTGTTGATGAACTTATGAAATAAATAGTATAAACCTGTCAATCACTTTATAAGAAACTTGATCGCATTTGGCAGGACAACCACACAGTTTGCTCAGTGTATAAATCCATCAAAGAATAATTTAGTTTTGGTGTACATGTTGTTTGTCATGCATGTACTTGTAGATTCTCCTTTCCTCAGCAAGTATGCTGCTACTGTGCTACATGATTTGCTTTTCTGAAATGGATTTCATCTCCAATAGTTGGTTCCATTGACAAATTGTTTTTAGATTTATCCTATAAATATTGATTGCATGCCTCATTTCATTTGAGTTGGCTTGAACTAATGAGTCTCATTCAATCTGCTAATTAAGTTACTTATCACATGTACACTTTCATCTGTTTAGGCAATTGGAAACGTGCATATATAGCTGTGCGGCATCTGGTTGAATTTCTTACATCTGAAAATGCTTCTAGGACAACATATAGCTCAACAAATTCCAGCCATATTATTCCAGAGATCCCTTTATCAAATTATTTGGAAGGATGTCTTTCAAAAGGTTCAAGTGATCAAGGATTTCATTTGAGTGGAGATTCTAATTCTATGAGGCCATCTTCACAGTTCCAAGAGGACTTTAACCAGTTTGTGTACAGTTCATATTCTGATGCTTCCAATCATAAACTCAATTCTTATTCATCAAAATCTGAACTTAGTAGTTTTGTTGAGCCTGTTGAGAAGTTCTCTAATATAGCAGCAATGGATGACATGGAGAAGATGCAAGTTCTTGCAATTATAGACCTTCTCGGTGAAGTTAGTGATCCAGATTCTTATTCTGTTTATGGAAGTCTTGATGAGCCTGGGCAAAGGTACTTCTGAGTAAGTTGTTTAATGAGTTTCTGTGGTGTTTACATAATATTCCACGACACTTGTTGTGATGTACACTCTTACTGGTTACTTGTCTTTACTTGATGCAATTTTCTCTTTCGTATTGTCAAAATGTCAAGTGTAGGAGATGCGAACTCATTTCTTCGATAATCCATTCACTATGGAAATTACATTGGGGATTTGAGTAACTAGTAAGATTTAAACAAAACTAAATGTGCTAACTAGGTTTCTTTCCTCCTTTAATTGGGTGTTCTAAGTCCTTTCAGGCATAAGTACTCAAAGAAAGTCACTCAGTAGTAGATAATTTTGTTAGAAATTTTGTAAATCCTTTGATTAAGTAATAGGTTTCTATTGTGTGATTCTGTTTGGATGATGTTTCTGCAAAGAAACTCTGCTGTGTAGTACCATGAAAAACTTACATGCATCACCCTGGATTAGAATGTGGTTTGATTTCCCATGGAATTGAAGATAAGAGTCCATTAACTATTGACAGTAAAAAAAGAAGTTAATTTGAAGTGAGCGCAATTTTAAACACAAAATTCTGATTTGTGGTCTCCAATTCTCATTAGTTTCTCCAAATATTGTTACTTTGTATGTTCTGCTCTTTGCTTTTATATGTCAGATTTCTGGTTCATTGCTGATTATCTGCATATACATTGGTCCATGTTCAGGCGCATTGTGTTCTATATTCAGTGGAGTTGTGATATTTGTTAATTCTGATGTTTCTTTCAAGGTTTTGGGTCGCAGTAAGGTTTCAGCAACTATATTTTGTGAGAAGATTTGGCAGAGTGGCAGCTGTGGAAGAGTTAGTTGTTGACTCTGGCAGGATGGGAGGGGCCTGCCACTCTGATTGTCAGGAGAATTTGTTTGGTGCCCTTCTGCCTAATGAGCCATCTTGGCAAGAAATGCGAACTTTGGGCATCGGGTTTTGGTTTACTAATGCAACTCAATTGCGAGCAAAGGTAGACATTGAGTTCTCTCTCTCTCTCTCTCTCTCTCTCTCTCTCTCTCTCTCTCTCTCTATAACAGGGGAAGAGCTCATTTAAGAGGGGAACACTATTGCTTTTCTTTCTTTCCCTGATATACAATATTTTGATGCCCGATGTCTGTTAAAATTTGATACAACTGGTGATAGTTTTATTCAGTTGTTTCGTTGACTATAATTCTTCAAAATGACCTGGTAGGCAACAAAGACCTTTTTCTCTTCCCTATGAAGATTGTCATGGACTTGTTAGCTGTAAAATTAGCTGAGTACAATGACTGGATCTGATTGTCTCAACAAATGGACAACTTCATTTGCATGTTTGGTACCATTTGGAGGTCTAATATGTAGCATATGCTAAAGAGAACTGGCAATAATTGAAAGCTGCCTGTTGCTTCTGTAATCATTCATTGTGTTGTGCATATGCTTATATGATTGCATAGTTCATCTTTATACATTAGATGTCTATGCTGGTGAACGGGTATGGTTGTAATCAAGATAAATCTACTCCACATAAGCAACAAGCTTGTCGTTTCTGTCCTGTTGTGTTTAGAATGAAATAGTATTCTATTTTTTTCTTGTTTCATATAATTACATATTTATGATGGATGCTTAAGTCATACTTTGACCATCTCCATGTTGAACACATATACTTGTTTGTAATGTCAGTATCCACTATTGCATTTAGACCATAGTTATTTATGGCGCAAGGCGCACAATGGCGCAAACCCGTTCTGGAGTCGCGGCGCGAGGCGCGGCGGATGGCGCGCGCCTTTTGAAAATACGGCGCACTTAGCCACTAAAAATTA
>JAYMTH010002895.1:0-11745 GCA_036897465.1 Pelargonium australe | reverse complement strand
AATCCTTTATCACGTCACTTTATAAAAAAAAAAAAAAAAAAACTTTGTACCAAATTTTGTACATTTAGCATTTTTTTATTTTATATTAATGAAAGATAAATATAAGGATATGTGCTGGCCTTTTAGCTTGTTAGGCACAATCAGTTATGCGTGTCCGTCCAATCCATTATCGAGAAGCAATTATCGGAACAACCCATACTGATCGTGTTCAGGTGCGGTCAAGCCCACAGTAAGTTATCATATTTCCAAGATAGAACCAAAATGATTGGTTCATATCAAGAAAATCCGCTTTTGTTTCTCGAAAGTGTACCTAAGCGCATTTTAAAACTCCCTACTTTACTGATTCTATTTGTATTTAAGAACACATGTTCAGTTCTGGACTCATTCAGTTCATTTTCTCTTATCTCCAACATTCAAATTTGTTGAAACCAAATCGAGCTACGATGCAGAAGCTATTCGCAGCACGATCGCTAGGTCAAGCAATCTTGAAGAGGAAGCAGAGTCAGTGTGCTCGATTTTCTACTTCTCTGCTCTTTGATGAAACTCAGATACAGGTTTGTTTCAGTGAAATCGATTTGTATATGTGTGCATGAATTTTTTTTTTCCTGCAAATCTGTGTGAAGGAATTGGTATGAGTTGAGTTGTTTTGTGCTTTGAGATCATTGATCGTTTGAGTTGTTTTATGACTGCGATCGTATTTAGTGTTGTGATGATGGTGTTGGAACTTGGAATGGTTGCAGTTTAAAGAGAGTGTATCGCAATTTGCTCAAGAGAATATTGCTCCTCATGCAGCGAAGATCGATGAAACAAATTATTTCCCAAAGGTTTGTAATGTGGCGGTTTTTTTGTACTTCTGAATTGTGTTGTTGAAGCTAATTTATGAAATTGTGATTGTGGATGGTGTTTTGAACCAGGATGTTAATTTGTGGAAACTCATGGGAGAGTTTAATCTTCATGGAATTACTGCACCAGGTACTCTTTAGCTTTCCTTGTTGTCTTGTACATTTTATTCACTGAGATTTGATTAAGACTCTTATGCATGAACCTCGATCAATTCAACTATCATTTTTCCCCGAATTTCTGAATTTAATAGTTAATGTTTGAGCAGTTTTTCTTTCATAAGTTAGATCTGTGCATGCTTGATATGGTGTGATCTGTGGGCATTAATCCTTAGGCTGTTCCTGTAGAATGTTTGGTGTCTTATGATCATGTATGGAAATTACTCATATTCTCCAAACTTAAATCATTGTTATCTTGTAGAGGAATATGGAGGACTTGGTCTTGGTTACTTGTATCACTGTATAGCAATGGAAGAAATCAGTCGTGCTTCAGGGTCTGTTGGTCTCTCCTTTGGTGCTCATACTAACCTGTGCATTAATCAGTTGGTAAGCTTGAGAACTGGAATTTTTTAATTTTTAATTTTTTTTTTAGAACTGGAATTTTTGGATTGTGTTAAAAAAAATTCTTAAGGTCTGATGCAACTTTTGTTCTTTTATAGGTAAGGAATGGGAACCCTGCGCAGAAGCAGAAGTATTTGCCTAAGGTTTACTTCTATCTATTCACTGCAACGTTTTAAAGCATGCCTAACGACCCTAACCCCATCATGTGTGCTGACTTTTTTATATGCTCGGGGTGCAAATTGAAAGTTCCTATCCAAGAAAAGGAGAAGGAGGTGTCGAGTCGTGTTGACAATGAAAGTCAGTGCTGCTGTTTCATATACTCTACCACTTATTAGCTGGTAGTTGAACTGAATAGAGAATATAAACACGAACTGAAAAATCACATATTATTATATCAATTAACTGTCAGTTAGAATAGTTACACTAGTCACTAGTGTAATGGAATGAAGAAATTGCTAATTAAATGCGGATAATGTGTATGCCGAAGCGCTCTGTATATCTTGATATTGATCCTGGTGGAGTAACAAATATGCTAGTTTGTTGTACACTTGTACTAAATGGTATAGATATATAAATTCAGGTCAAATATTGGGTATCTCCTGATGTAATGTGCATCTACTCTCTTTTTTCTATCCTTCTGATGATTTGAGAATTATATGTGCAATGAACGTTTCTGAGTATCTCTTGCCCTTTCCTTCCATTTGTCTTGAACATACAGATGAATGTATGATTTTGAGTTACCAGTTTAACTGTTGTCTGAGTAACACAAATCTCTTTCTGTGAAGCTTATCAGTGGGGAGCATGTTGGAGCTCTTGCGATGAGTGAACCCAATGGTAATTCATATGTGAAAGTACAGCTTAGGATGTGACAGATGTTCATTATGCAGACTACTCTATGTAATCTCACATTTTGTTACTACAGCTGGTTCGGATGTTGTCAGCATGAAATGTAAAGCTGAACGTGTGGATGGGGGTTTCATCATAAATGGGAACAAGATGTGGTGCACCAATGGTCCAACTGCTCAGACGCTGGTACTTCAATGATTCCTCAAAATTTCTTTCCTAGTACTAGTGTGGCCTTTATAACTTTATACTTTTTCACTTTTGCTTAAATGAAGTAGTTATCATTCTGTCAGTTACACTGAATTTGCATTTCTTCTCCAAGCCATATTTTTCTGTATTGTGACTTGTGGTGATTATGATAATTGGATATTCAAGGTTTCGTGTATCTATATATTTCTTTAAAACATGTCTTCCATGTTTTTTCGTTGTTAACATCTAGTCATCCGTGTTGTATATGTGAATAATTTTATAACTTTGATCAGGTGGTGTATGCAAAAACAGACATTACAGCTGGCTCAAAAGGAATCACTGCATTCATTATCGAGAAGGGAATGCCTGGGTATGTGCTCTAAAGATGGTTTAGATAACTTCTATGTTTAACTGGCAATTTAAATACTTTTGTTCGAATTGTACACACACGGAAATTTCTCATACAGGTTACAGTTCATTCAAGTGCGGGCTGCTGGTCAATTGAACCTGATAGATATCCCTTTACAATCATATTTTATAATAACAATATTAATGAACAAAAAGTTACTCTTATGAGGGTTCGATGGCAATCATCATTTTCCCAAATTTGTGTGAATTATAATTTAACATTTTTGTTCCAGATGCATGCAATGTGTTGTTGCAGGTGACTTTATTAATAAATTTTCCTTAGAAAATTATCTTCTATAAACTTATTTGCAATGAAATGTTCATTTTGGATCTTTGTTTGTAATACTTTTGTCGGCCAACTCTGCAGATTCAGTACTGCTCAGAAATTGGACAAATTGGGGATGCGAGGAAGTGATACGTATGGTTGCTTCTCATTTTCGTTATCTGATTTGGATATGTACCTCCTGTGTATGTTTTTTTATATATTGCAACAATTAACTGGTGATTGTGTCATTATAATAAATTGCAGGTGTGAGCTCGTCTTTGAAAAATGCTTTGTTCCTGATGAGAATGTTCTTGGTGAAGTTGGAAAAGGTATCGGCATCACTATACTTATTTCACAAAGCTGTTGGTTGAGGATGGTTATTCCTTTGGGCTATATTGTTTGATGAATATTTACTTGGTTAGGACTTGATTTGTGGATAATTTGTTCTAAGGAAGCTAATGCTACTCAATTTCAACAGCTGTCACATTAAACACCCCCCACTTACACACATCAACTATATAATATACATATATGTATATGTGTGTGTGTGTGTGTGTGTATTTAAATATATGCTGCCAAAGGAAGTTAAATGAAGATCTGTTCAGTCTCAAGTTAGGATCCCAGCACATGTTGATATATGCTGCATCAGTTTTATTCTGGTGGAGTAAACAATTGCTGCTTTATGGCTGTGAATAATTACAGATAAGGTACCTCCTTATATTGTAACCTGATGGTTGTCTTCTTTCTTTCAGGAGTTTACGTCATGATGTCAGGGCTAGACTTGGAGAGGCTTGTATTGGCGGCTCGTCCCCTAGGTATCATGCAGTCATGTCTTGACGTTGTTCTTCCTTACATTCGACAACGAGAACAGTTTGGCCGGCCAATTGGGGAATTTCAGTTCATACAGGTTTGTAAATATCGTTCTTTTCAATTTCTCTTATGTTTCTTTTTAATACCTATTGGAATCTTAAGCTTAAGCAAAATATTGACTTGCAAAAACAGGGGAAAATTGCTGACATGTATACATCCTTACAGTCTTCAAGGTTAGTAAAGGATTCCTGATTTTGGATAAAGTGTTTCTTGCTTTGAAATCTCATGTACAAAGAATTAAATCATTCTCATTTTTACAGGTCTTACGTGTATTCCGTTGCAAGGGAATGCGACAGTGGAAAAGTTGACCCAAAGGTACATTGTTTAGATTTCCCTGTGTCATTTTTTATAAGATCTGTCTCCCCTACCATTTCTAGCCATTTGTAAGCACACAAAAAAAAACACTTGAACATACAATAACAACTAATGCTGAGAATAATTGCAGGATTGTGCTGGAGTCATACTTTGTGCAGCTGAAAGAGCCACCCAGGTTGCTCTGCAGGTGAACAATCTCCTCTTAATCACCTTTCTTTTGTCCATGTTTGTGCCATGTTAGACTTTAGTTCTATGCTATATGGGCCAACAAAAACACGACACGTTAAGTAATCGTGTTGGCATGCGTGTTTGTGTTGGCTTTCCCTGAAATGAGATATTAGATGAATTACAGTTAATGGTGCTCGCATTCTCTCTTTTTATTTCCACTCTCTTAGCTAGTTAGACAAGAAGTGTAGGGTTGTGAGTGAGAAAGAGGAGATGAAACGAAAGAAAATTAGAGAAGAGAGACAGATGGGGTTAACTGATTAACCTATATTAAATTACGATATGAACATTAATCGTGTAAACGTGCCATGACTCATGCATATTTTATAGATCCAACACGAATATGACACAATTATTAAACGTGTCATTTGTGTTTATGGTCACTTGTTATCCCATTTGAAACCCGCTCTAATTTGATTTTGGAATTTGCAGGCTATACAATGTTTAGGAGGTAATGGGTATGTAAATGAGTACCCAACCGGTCGTCTTCTTCGAGATGCCAAACTATATGAGATTGGGGCCGGGACGAGTGAGATCAGAAGAATCATTATTGGTGGAGGACTCTTCAAGGAGCAGTAACAAAGAGGCTCCCCTTTTTTTCCATTTCCTCAAATTTGTGCACAGCACAGCAATGGTGATTTGCCATTTGCATGTATATTTTTCTCTTTTCTCAAAGGTATGTAAAGACACTTCTAGACACTTCTCACATATGTATCTTCTCCACATTAATAAGTTCAAAGAAAACTTCAATAACTATGGTGTTAGATCACTCAAATCCTGCTAAAATTCCCCCACAAATCGGTTTCGATGGTTTGCTCAACAACTGTTCGGGCAAGTTCTAACTACACTAACCAAGACACGTTGGGTCAAGTAGTTAAAGCACTTAAGATTATCTTAAGTTCGAGCCTCTTCGTCGATGGTATAGGGTGGGATATATGGGGTGGGGTTTAGGGTGACGAAAGGAGCGAGAATATTGTTATTTCGAATATGATGTCCCTTTGCTGGTAAAATAAAAAAGTACAGTACCTTAGATAGCCAAATTTTCTCAGGGCTGACACCAAATAAATTACAGTACATTAAATCCAGGGTACATTGTTTTTTCTCCTGCACAAGCAAATAATACTACATATTGCTTGTTTGTTGATTAAATAGAAGACACAAATTCGAAATAGTTCAAGCAACTCAAGTGTCGTATAGGGAAAGTTGCTAGCTTCAACCATACACGAACACAGCAAACATAATAGCAGTAAAGCAATAAACACTTCAAGAATCTGGCTGTCCCACAGATGACGATTTGGACACTTCCATTATCGGCGGCGACTGATCCAAACAGCTTTGAGTATCATCACTGATCATTCCTATTGTCATCTTCTCCACTTCCTCTTGGGTGTATATATGGATCTTGGACACTACATCGCAGAACTCACTGCAGCAACAGGAAATATTCAGCATATTATGCCATCACCCATATAGGTTGTTTCTGTCTCAAACCCGAGACACAATGCCACGAGTTTAACAACCTTACTATTCATGAGAATCACGAATCGCAATGGGAATGAGAATCCTACTCAGATTCTTGATTCTCATTCCTGAACGAAAATTCTAATCCAAATGCTACTAATATTCATCATTCATGCATGAACTGAAAACTGAAAGCTTCAGTCTCTGGTCTCCGGTAGAGTTTGCAATTCGGGTTTCAATTCGTATTTTTATTCACATTCTGGCTAAAATGACCTAAACTGACCCACAAGAAGAGCAGATTACGGGTTTGCCCGACCCAACCCATAATTTTCCAATGTCAAACCCAATCCAACCCTAACCAGCAGATATGTTGGTCGGATTTTGGGTACTCATGAGTCCAGGTGAAACGATGTCTTTACTCGTATGACTATCAGTCTCTAAAACACGTATAAACATTGCTAGCATGGTGAACTAAGAATGATTAAGTCTCTTTAAAATACTCAATTATAAAGATTTAAATTTATAGGAGAAACTTACTGCCATGGGTCATCCCCAACGACCATGACATCATTTTCACTGTCGGTGTACAAGATACGCCACCCTTTTTCAGGATCTCGAAGAAGGCCTTCCATGCTAAACAGTCGCTCTAGTTCACTCAGTAGCTCACCGTAACCATTTATTTTTGATAGATCAATGGCTCTTCCAACCAAGCTGCCTTGTTTGTGAACCTTCACCCATTTTTTTATGCAACATCAGACGGAGAACAAATCAAGAAAGGCACGCAAGTTACATTTCAACCTTTGCTGATAATATAGCGTACCTTCGTGCAACTCCTCTTTCCCGAACCCTGCGAATTTGAACTTGGTGTTTCCCCAGTCAAGGAAAACCCAAAAAGCTTACAACCGGGCACGCTCCCACTAAACGTTTCATCATTTTGATTTCTCAGATTTGTCCCAAGAGAGGGAGTGGTGGATATATTTTCAGGCAGCTTATGCTCGTTTGGGAGATTTGGCCTCCGAACCTCGTCCCGAGCAAGTCCAGCGAATCCAGTCGGGTTTGAAGGCGGGTTGAGTGGGGCATCTTCTCTCGGGAAGTTGGTTATGTATGAGCGCATAATGGGATCTTGGCCACCTTTGTAAGTGCCGTTATACGGGAAATACACATTCCGAAGGCCTTCTGATGCTAGTGGATAGAAACTAGGTTTTGGTGCTTGGTATATGCTGAAAGAATTGCAACCAAGGTTTGGATTTCCCCACGCACCAAGATTGAAATCGGGTTTTCCTGTCAGGGACCTCAACGGGCATATTTCTTGACCTTGCAAGACCTTCGCTGACCTGTCCGCCGCCGGAAAGCCCGTGTAGGGGGCGGGTTGAGCTCTCATAAACTTGGTGCTAGCATTAGCCTTTTCTATTCCAGTTGATGTGAGACTCGGACGTGCTGGGGATCGCAACTCAAACTCCAGCGGGCGGTTTACACTATCATGCCCATAAAGGGGTGATACGAAACCAACATTTTCTTGACCTTGCAAGACCTTAGAGGATCTTAGAGACTCCTCAAAGTCCAAAAAACCACCCCCTCCTACATGAAAAAAACAGATTTGATTAGCGCATTAACAATACTAAAGAACATAATCCCGATGCTGCATCATCCCAAGATTTATACCTGTGACGGGATTGTCAGGTGGGGTTGACTGCAGAGTTGTCCGCAGTTTCTTCAGCCGAGGGGATGACTGAATGCTCAATGGTGGAAGAGTAACAGAAGGATCAATCTCCCATGGAGAAACTCGCTGTAGATGCTCACTACCAATATCTTCATCCCATCGTACCTGTTAAATGTTACAACAAAGATTTTAGTAATCCAAAATTAGCTCATTCGGCTGCACAAAATAATTTAAAAGTGAGTTAAATCTTTTTGCACCCTTAGGACTATTAAAAAATATGAAAATAACCTTTAAAAATTAGTTATATATTGTTACTAATGAAAAAACCTCAGCACATTCCAAAAAGTATGATTTCCCTCGATGCGACAATGCATTTTCTTAATAATTTGAAGCTGTCATCACAATTCTCTCAAAAATCTACATGACATCAACACAAAAATTACTCTAAAATGATGCATAAAACCCACACAAGAATAACCCAAATCAAACAAAATTATAATTTTTTGTTTTAAGTATTGGAATGTTTTATTTGTACATCTTTTATTCGAAAACTTACGGTGAAAAAAGGAAAAAAAAAAAATGTTTTCTAGGTCCATAAATGTCCAACGACTTCTAAGGGGAATTCATACTTTTCACCAGTCTAGGGGTCCAAAAATAAAAGGTCCAAGGGCTAAAACTTGTACTTTATTACTGTCCAAGGGTGCAACAAGATTTAACCCTCAAGATAAAGCACAAAGTAGTACTTAACTTTCCGAATAAAATGCATAGAAAATAATACTTTTCTAAAGCAATGTGATATTGATAGACCAGTCCTTCAGTCTACGTACTATGTCATCATAAGTAAACTTAATAGTGGACCTTTCAAGGTCTACATTTTCACTAAACAAGCTAATTAGTAACCCATTGCCGCAATCAAATAAAACATGTACTGGTGACAAGACAAAGAAGCATCGTGATGTAAAACAAAGCAAGCACATAGAAAAATAATGCAAGATAATATCCAAGCGAAACTGAGAGCATAAACTTTTTTAGGCTTAGTCCATTATAACGCACACACCATTAGGCATCTCCATTTTGAGTTGGGCCATCTATAAGGATCCATGTCACCTATCCCAGTCACCACGCCACTACACCTGCAAGAAAGAACGATCAACCGGTATTATCAGTAGATAATCATTGATAGATGAGAAATTTCAAGTTGTGCAATGTGATCAAATACTACAGTACCTTCTTTCTGGTGAATCATCCATTCCAAATTTCATTTTGAATCTTGTTCCAATGCAAACCGGATTGGCGATGCTTCGGACATATTTTTGGTAGGGCACAACGTACTCAGCATGACTTGCCCTACATTTAAGCAAGTTTGAATAAGTTTCAAATTTCATTACAAGCAAAAATATGCGCCACACTATGCAGGCTACAGCTCTATTACTGAATGACCCAACAATTGTTACTTAATCAAACATTTGTGCACTTTCGTGTTCAAATTTTGGTTATACGTGTAACTTAATGCTGTCAATTCTAATGGGTAAAAGCTGCATGGCAGACACATTTTGGTTGAGCGATAAAACTTTGTAGTTTAAAATTTTAATATCCGTGTCAATAACATGATTGACTGAGAAGAAATTGTTCATGATAGTATCTGCAAAAACTTGTTTCCTAAAGTAAACTAGTCATATATGATGAACAAAATTATTAATACCTTGGACTGTAGAAAACCTGAAACGAGCTCTTAGTGGATATTGCATTGGCCACTAAAGAGAGAGCGTTGGGATACGAATTCTGGTTACCGACAATCGGATCAGGAAGACCATTTCTAGGCCGATCAGCTCTTCTGATTCCCAATCTCAGCTCACCATCTTCGCCCCTACAAAAGTTTCAAGAAAAGGTACGATGTCTGAATTACAGAAATCAAACAATCTGTTCTGGCTATTCCCCAAAGCTATAAGCTCGTGACAAACATACACTCCTAATAAATGGGAACATATTCGGATATGGAGGTATCAAATCTTTTCCGTTGTTATTGTCGGAAAAACATATATGATTCCTTGCTGGCTATAACTACTCAAATCAAACTATTAGAATTTTGCTTTTGGCTCTACTTCGAAAACAGATAGAATATTAAGTGTGCGGCATCCAAATTCATCTTCAGCAATATAATCAATATATAACCAAATATACCTCAGAAACAACACCGCATCCCCCGAAACAAGATTCTTTTGGCTCACAAATATACTCCATCCTGTAGTTAGCAGATGCCTCCTCGGCTGACCTAAAAAAGGTAATTAACATTAAATTCCACACACACACACACAAAACACTTAAATTCTCAGCTAAACCACGCCGCACAATTCTATCAAATCTACCTCTGTAGATGTGCCGGAATTTCCACTCCACTCCATGCAGATCTTTGGCAACAAGCTCTTGAGAAGGCCTCTGCTGTTTATAATCCTGCAAGAAAGGGAAAAGAAAACATTGAGTTTACAAGTAAACACACAAAGCAAATCCACAAAGCTTCTTTCAAAAAGAGAACAAACAATAAATTCACACCAGTGGAGGAAAACAATCTTCGGCAGCTCTCCTAGGGACAGAGAAGCCTCCATGAGTGCTAGTATCCGAGGCCGTAAGGGTCTTGCAGAACATATGAGGGGTTGATTTTGAAGGTGATCCTCCACCACCCTCCTCATCAACCCCCAACTCTTCAAGCTCCTTGCCTTCTAAATTCAGTCCCACCAGCTATAAATTGACACCATATATCATCATCAGTCAAATGAAAAGTTCCCTTATACAACAAAACTATCTCCTAAAGCTCTAAGATTACTTTTGATTTTTCAGTTTTCAGTCTTCAATGCCCAATTGTAAATTACAACTCCACCAAGTCACTAACAGTTACTCATGAGAGTCAGTACCAAGAGTAAGTATCAAAATAGTGAGCATATTACATACCTCTGGTTGAGGAAGCAAAGAAACCTGAGTGTATACCTCATCATTCTCCTTATTGGCCTATTAAAAAAAGAACCAACCAACACATAAATTGTTAGAAAATTTGAGTTAGAGGTAAAATTTGGGGAAGCCACAAAAAACCCAATACTCACAAGTAGCTGAACATTCACAACCCTACAAAAGATCTGGGGTTGCAGATCAAAAGTTGGCATCTCCATGGGAGAAAAGGGAGAGGAGGAAGCAGATTGTTCCAAATGCCCTTGTGGGAAGTAGACAACCACATTCCCTTTTTTGGGGAGCAAGGTGAGAGGGCCAGCACAAGCATGCCATAGCTCCATATAGATTGAGGAAGAGACATGAGGTGAAGATGGGGTTAAAGAGCATGAAGAAGAGGAAGAGGACAAGCAGCAAACACAAGCATTAGAAGCAGCCTTGTGACAGTCTTCTCCATTGTTACACAATGCACTCTTCTCCACCTCACTCACTGCATGGTTCAGATCAATTTCCATGAAAACTCACACTCAAGTACAAGTAGAAACCCAAGTGACCAAAACCCAGAAAACCAAATTAGGAGAGACAGTGAAAAGGGCAATCAAGAAAAGGGTATTTCTAATCCCTCCAGCCTCCACTAATCCAGAAAGTAGCTAAAGCAATACAAAATTGGGAAATGAAGTCAAATCATGGGCAAGGAAGAATTCATATTTATACCCACAATCACAAAAGCTAAGAAGAATGGAGGAAGAGGAGAAGATGAAGAGAAAACAACAAGAAAGTCATGTTGGAGGGACACACCACAAAACCCACAAACAACACAATCCCACTCAACCAACCCAGAGAGCCCAGAAGGTTTTTGTTCACAAAAGAGATGATTGTGGTGGAAAAGAAAGGATTTTTATGGGTTTGAGGAATCAAATAATATCAAGAAATTCAAAGCATGATTCCACCTCCACCCCCATTTGCAGGTACTGAGAAGAGGGAGCAGAAGAAGCAGCAGACATGGACAATTACATAGCTGAGGAAGCACAGAAACAAAAGGCAAAAAAAGCCAATGTGGTGGTGGCTTTTGGACTTGGACTGTGTATGTGTGTTGGTGTTGGGTGGAGGGGACAAGCTAAGACACCTCTCTCTCTCTCTCTCTCTCTCTTCTCTCTCTCTTCTCTCTCTCT
>JAYMTH010002894.1:0-11746 GCA_036897465.1 Pelargonium australe | reverse complement strand
TGGAAGAGGTGCGGCGAGACGCTGACGGAGGAGAACCGGAGGCTGCACAAGGAGCTGCAAGAGCTTAGAGCTCTGAAAACTTCCAATCCTTACTGCATGCAACTTCCGGCCACCACGCTCACCATGTGCCCCTCCTGCGAGCGCGTGGCCACCAACACCAACACCACCACCACCACCGCCACCACCACAACCACTGACAGGCCCAGGCTCTATCCCTTTGGTCCTACCCAAAACCACCACCAGTCCAAGGCTTGATCATGATGATATAGAAAATTAGGGAAAATAGTTTGTTGTGCGTTTTGATTTGTTCTTTTTGTAAATAGAAAAGAAAAAGAGTTCTATAGGTTTGGTTTGGTGTTTGGGGGATGATGATTTTGGAGTTTGAGATAATAGTAGGTAGGAGTGAGAAAAAGCCCCCCTTTATCTTCCTATTGTTTTCCTTTCCTTACTTTTCATGGAAAGTAAAAATAGGAAGGAAAATACATGATGTTGATGATGATGATGATGTTTATTAATTTTATTTATTAAATATTACTTATATGCTTTTGATTTTAGGACAGTTGTTATGGGATGAGAAGTGTTGTTTTAAGGATGTAAATGTGATATTGATGAATGTGTCCCCTTAAGTAAGGAAACCAGAGCAACAATGTATTGCCATATTTGTGGAGAGTAACAAGACACAAGTTGGTTCCATTCCAAGGGGAATACAGAACATATATGGAGTAGTTGTGTGTTTCTTACAACTTATTTTTCAGCTCACATTGATCCAAATAGGCAAATACTAGTCAAGTTTATTCAAATTCACATCTATTTCTCACTCAACACTTTCTTTTTTTGCTTATTATCTTTAATTGAATACTGAACTCGGAAGAACAAGTCTTGTCGTTTTATGACTAGAAACATCATCACATAATCAAACAAAATAATATATGTATGGTATTAGAAATGGTATCTTGTCATGAAATTGGCAACAAAAATGATCTCTCTATGGATCAACACATCCCTCATAAGATTTTTGTATTCAAAGACTTGGGTTGGGTTGTATGAAACTTAAATTTTGCTAAAAGAAGGGAAAAAGGGAAATAAAGAATTCACCCAAATTGTCATCATAAAATATGATTAGCCCAACATGAAAGTTGATGATTCATGCAAAGACACACCACAATGGCAAGACACACACACACATGTAAAGATAATTAGTATTTTATTATCATCAAAATAGAAAAGAATAGAATAAAATGAAATGTAACCGACAATGGGCCCATAAGCAAATCCTTATCGGAAATTATAAACACTTGTATAGAAAGAAAGTTCAACTCCTATTATTATTATAAAAATCACCCAATGATTTGGTTTGTGCTGTCTATCTTCAATCCATTGCTTCCCTAAGCATTGAGAAATAAGCAACTACAAATAAATAAACTTTTCTTTTTAAAATTCATTCATGGAAACAAACAAACAAACAAGTCTTGAGAATTGAGATGAGTTAGTCAAATAAAATAATAAAATAAAAATAAAAAACTAGGTTTTCATAAGTTGAAAGACTATGATTTAGTGGGTGGGTTATCTTATTTGAATGGTGTAGGAAGAAGCTTGGAAGGAATGGAATTCCAAGGTAAAAGATTGTGAATTGATAGGTAAAGAAACACAAATATAGTCCCCACCTGCCCCTTACAACCCACCAAATACTTGACATGCTCATCATCCCATCCCATGGACCACTTCAATATTTATATCCATCATTTGGGACGGTAACGAGATATCATATGTTTAAATGATTCAAATGACTCTGAAGTATTTAAGAATCAGTTTAATAATATCAATTATTATACATGCTCTCAAAAGATATTAAATCTTAATTGATATCAGAGTCATAATCAACGTATGCATTAATTAGGTAATTTAAACTACTATAACATACTATATTTGGTGACCCTCATATGTAGAAACAAAATCTAACATTTCAATGTCAGTGTAACGTAATAGAATAGAACGATTTCATCGACAAATTAGAAAGTTGACACAATCATCATTTTATATGCAAAAAAGTAATTTACATGTTATCTCTTCTTCTTTTTTAAGGAAAATTATATATAGCCCTGGAGGCAACGAGTACGAACATGAATTAGCTTATTAAAATAGCTCTACAAGTTCTTGTCTCTTTTAAGTTACAATTTTTTCATTTTACAGAATAATTTAACACAATTATCATTTAGATTTTGCTCGATTGACACCTCCATTGAATCAAACAAGAAATTCGTAATAAAAAGGAAAATGGTCTAAATTAATCCACAAACTATCCAGTTTGTGTCATTTTAGTCCGTCAATATCAAACTAGTAAATTTAGCACATAGGATATTCGAACGAGCCATTTAAGGACATTCTGTCAAAACAGAATCATTAATATTACAATAAAATATAGAAAAATTACATATGTCATCACAATTTAATTGATTTCCTTAGTGTATTTGACGTACTTTCCTTTTGGGAATATATTAGCCGATGAATTAGTCGTTGTTGATCTTCTTTCTTTAATACCTTTAGTGGTTCCTATACCTGTCATGTTCCTTAGCGCTTTATTTACTAATACATATAAATAAAAAGTAATTGTGAGTTTTGGTGGCCAATAGGTTGCATTGCATGGAAGGAGCATTGTTGATGTAAGCAATGATGATAAGGTTCAATATTTACAAATTCTATGTGTCCAATTACTTATACCAATATCAGTCAACTCTTCTAGTACTAATGTTCTAATAATGATAATGTTATTAAACTTCAAAAATAAAAATCATATAATGTCATTTTGAAGTTTAAAATACCTACAATCCTCTGTAGTAATATACTTAAATATTACACTGTGTTTCAATATTTGCATTATAAATAAATATGTTATTGACTATAATCACAACACTCTGTTTTTAATGTAAATATTTAAATTTTATACTCAGAGAAAAATCTAAGTGCCAATATTATTTAAATATTTAAGGATGTTGGCATCTTCTACACGCAAATGGCAATGATTGGGACTTTGAACTTTCCCGAACAATACTGCCACAGAGTTGAAATTGTTTTATAATAAAACTAATTATTTTGACTCTTAAGACCTTTCAAACCTCATTTTCTGATAATTCAAACAACTGCAAAAATAGAAAAGAAAAGTTAGAGACAAATTAACAATGATGAGTATATAATTATTTTTTATGATTAGAAAATATGATAGAAAATATTCTTGGGAATTCAGGCTGTGTTTTTTCCATGGTGACATCACTGCTTTTCCACAAATCTCTTGATTATCATTGTCATTAACTATTATAATAAGTAAATAAATGTATTTTTTAATTAATTTATATAATTTTGAGGTGGACAATTTTGAAGAATCCAAAAGCAGCCACCTTAATCAATCTGGTTGAGTTTTGTTGGTTGGGTGATCATGTCAATGACAGTCTTCAACATAATCTGATTCCTTATGTTGAAAGATATATTTCTTTAAGATTTCAAATCCATTTTTAATGGGAATTTAATCCCTTAATCCCCACCATTCTATGCATTATTTATCTTATCATGTTGAAACTAATTTTACTGGTTCAAACATATAATTAAAATTTGAGAATTTTTCTGATATATTTTTGAAAAGAGAACAATGGGAAAAGGGTTTGTTGATGTCTTATAATATCTTGACATAGTAGTCAAATACAAGGAGGTATGTTTGTTGACTCAAATTGATTACAGTTGAATGATTTGATTTTGTCTAAGATTCATCCACCACTCAAAAGAATGAGTCAATTTTCATGAAACTCACCAAAATCAATCTATCTAGACACTAATTTTCATTTTTCTTGTCTTGTTTTCATGGCTACTTTACAATTTTCCCAACAAGTCAACAATGCAATAATTTGTGTTCCATGTGTCTCTACATGAATCATGCACCAACCTTATCAATCCCTTTCTTCTTCAACATATGATCTTGATTGAATTTGAAGGTAGCTTTCTCATTACAAACAGCACACAACTCACAAGACCATATCTATTTCCTATGATTAGTTTTTCCACCAACAAATAAGAAAATAATTGTTTGAATTCTTCTTTGTTTCACATTCAAGTAATTACTGTAAGCATGTGAATTCAGGAGGGAGCTGTCTGACAGATTGGAGACCAGCTGCTACCTGAAAAAAAATAAAAATAAAAATAAAAATAAAAACCTTCAGCAATATTGGGTGTTTTGAAATTAAACTTCAATGTAAAGCTATCTCAACAAGTAGATAGTTAGGTATGATACAAATTTCACAACAATGCCTTGAGTTGTGTTAGTTACATGATTCAATCTGGATATGTTTCTCTTTCCTACCAAGCAAGAGGCAAGAGCTGAGAATGATGACTTAAGACTATTATGACAAACCTAACACATTTCTATTCGGTCACAAACACAACCTAATTATCCTGCTTACATTTAAGGACACCAACTCAGGCATCAAATTTAGATGCTCCACCTTTGACACGCTCTTCGTTGAATTATACGTGTATTTACTGCTTCAGCGTGAATAGAACATGCCTAGCATGTCACTTTGGGTTAGTTTCTGGCAGCGGCATCATTTCTGAACTGCTCTACTGGTGGGGGAAGCAGAAGACCGAGCCTAGTTTTGTATCTTGCAATTCGCTGCAGCCGTTCTTCCCTCAACCTACATACACACCAAAACGTTATAAAAATAATCATGCTAGTGCATCTGATGCGGAAGATCATGGTTATAAGCATATAGCATTCCAATGAATAGCCTGATCACCATATATGAGAAACAACTAAACACTAGCCAATCCCCAGACAATTTGTCTAATTTTACAAATAATTTCAAGAAACCTTAAGTTTTATTTCAGACTATTAGTTGGCTTCAATTTCCAGCAAAAACTTAGATCTATTAAATCACTTCAATATTTATGCAAAACACATTCAGATTCCAAGGATGAAATATCTCGATGGACAGTCACAAGACACTTGATGCAGCAAATAGAATATGCCTTCCATGTAACTAACTTACTAGACAAGGGATTAAAAGAGTTATTCAAGACAGGAGAACAAGTAAAGAAGGTATTCAGGAAATGCATCTATTTTTGTCATTTGAGATAAAACATTGCGGCTGCATTCTTGAGTGATATTAAGGCTGGCCGATGTACAGCTTTGGGCATTTGATATATTGCAACTATTATAATTCTGTAAATTTAGTTTAATAGAGTTCTAGGACCACAGCTTTCAACAATGTCAACCCTTAAAGGAACTAGTGCATTGACACAAAGCAAAATCACCATTGAGCTACAACCCATTTCTTGGATGAATGCATTAAAATTGTTGGGATTGGAACTAAAAGAATTCATTCAAAGTCTTGTACATAACTCAATGGACATATATTAATTTAACAAATTTCACCATCAAAATAGCACTGTGAATAGGCATGTTAAGCATTATATTCATTACTAGCAAAATTAATACCCATTGAAGTTGCTCCTGACCATTCACCTAAGAGCATATAAGCAGGTTTTAAAGATAGACCCTCTTGCCTACAATGACCTTCGGAAAAATGGGAAGATACCCTTCTCCATTACCCCCTCTGAAGTTTTAATCTCTAAGTCTAATATTTGTATTCAAGTATCAGTGTTTAATTTCATTGATGAAAAATTCATCTAATATTGAGAAATGCAGAATCAGCATTTTTTTAAAGTAAAACTTTGCCACCAAAAAGTAAGACCTTACCGTGATCGAACTCTTTTAGCACGTTTGACATGTTTTTTTAACAGATCTTGTGCTGATAGCTGCTCAACAGATTCATCGTTCTGAAACATGCAGGCATATTCAAGTTACTTTCAAAACAAATGAATACACGTAACTAACAAAAGAGAAATAGGTAATGTAAGAAGATCTACAATCCAGTGCCCCATGAAAAATAAAATAAAGATCGGTAAATTTTTAAAAGAACATGACCCATGAAAAGAGGTCTCAAGGAAAACTTGTCTTAACAACCACTTACCACTTTCCTAAAGACCATTTACAAAAAAGAAAAATATAAACATTTGTATTTAATTTATTTCTTTTTATTGTTGTTAAACTTAACTCCAATTTGAAATCTCAAGTTGATTATTGAGCACCCATGATTCGAACACTTAAGCATTATGTAAGGAAACTTTGGTACTAATTTAGAGGAAGAATTCAGCTAAAAGCTTAAGCTTTCAGGTTAGAGCAAAGTTTAACTTGATATCAGAAGTAGCTTTGTCTCAGGCCTAGAGCTGGAAATTTAATCTGAATGGCACCCATGATTCGAACATTTGAGCATTAGGTAAGCAAGCTTTGACACTAATTTAGAGGACGAATTCAGTTAAAACCCTAAGCTTTCAGATTAGAGCAAATTTGAACATGATATCAGAGGTAACTTTGTTTCATGCCTATGTGTCATGTTTGTGTTCCATCACTGTAATTCTTGGTCCACGTGCAGAGCAAGAATTAAACAGTGATGGGATGATGGATTAAGAGGAGCTTTCAAGTTCAAGTCCATGACAAACAAAGGAAACACTAAACCTACGATAAACACCAAGTCTAAGAAGTAATGGCAAGAATGCAATCATTGTTAACTATCTACTCTGTCAGCAGACAGAAGGGGGCACATGTAAGGAACAAGGATAGATGGATGCTAAGAACAAGTAGATGAACAAAATGGGACTTATTAGATGTCAAAGTCAGTTTACTAGTAGGTAATTCTACAATATCTTCACTTGTTGAGAGAGCTCTTTAACCATAACCTTATTTGATTAATAACATCAAGAGATTGTTACTGAGAAAAACAAAGCTGAAGCAGTGGTAATAATATTAATAGATGTACTTTTTTGTTTCTTTTTTATATAAAAGAAAAACAGACCTCTTCTTCTTCCTCCTCTTCTTCCCATTCCTTTCTCTTTGGCAAAGTTACATCTGCAACAGGTATAGGCAACGGTCTTGGAAGAGACTTTACACCCTCCATATATTGTGGCTGCCATATTAAGAAAATAAAAAACATTAACCTTAAAAAGATAAGTATAGGGAAATAAAGTTAAAAAGAAACTCTCAAAGTACTCTTCTGAGTTGTAAATGTATCCCAGACATATTTTGCGTGTACTCCAAACAATGTTGATGAGTACAAACTATGAACTGTATCTCTGACAAGTCCAGAAAATGGGAAAGCAAAACAAGAGCACAACATAAGATGGTACGACCACACCCATGTGCTGATTACAACAGATAAAAATAACAAGTGTTTACTTTATAAGTACCAGACAATGTTTGATCAGCCCATCATCATTCGACTAAGCTTGTGATCACCTATCGAAAAGCAAGGTCCATTTTCAAGCTGAAAATATATTTTAAAGGACTTCTATTCTACACCAGTATTAACAAAAACATTTTATATTTTGTACATGGCATCAAAACTTTCTTGTTCTTGAAGGACTCTCGATCTTCTTGTCTCACATTTGCTAGTGTTTTTTCTTTTCTTTCACAAACTCAACTACTCAAGTGTAAATTCAATGAGACATTGAGATTGAGGAGGGATGTTGAGATATTTAGAATCTCATAATATATGACATTTTTTTATGTATGTGTTATTTACAAAAGGTTCAATTAGCTCCAAAGATTATACATTAGTATAGACTATTTCCTATTTAATTTTAAGTCGACTCTTGTAATGCCTATTCTACATCAATATTAACATCATTTCATATCTCTACAAAAGAGAAAACATATGGCCCTATAAATGGCCAACCATAAATGAAGTTATTTTGCTTAATGCAATAATATATGAAGACAATTGCAATGAACAAAGCCCTAGAATGATACAAACCTGTGTTTCTTCTTGAAAACCGTTCTTCAACCACGATCGACACATTGCATAAAGAGAAGATCCATCTGATATTCTTACCTAAAAACATACACTAAAGTTATAGAACAGCAGCAAAAAGTATCATGTATTCGAAGGCTAAATCTACAATGCAAGTCAATAGACACAATGCACTTTGTCATACTTCACAAAATACCCATAAGGTCTCAATGGAGATCATTGTTATGCTTCATATAAAGGGATATTTACATAATACTACATGTTTTGATGTCTCATAACACATAACTGCATTTTTATTTTAAGACGACAGATGACTGCCTGTTGTTTTGCTTCCATCCATCAGAAGTTAAATCTAATTGAATTTATGGTTCTCTCTCGTTATGTGACATGCATGCGGCCCATTAAAAATTTAATTAGTAAAATACCCCTAAATAAGCCTTAACCTACAACCATGGTCTTTTTACTTTTCTTTCATGGCATGGCTGCTCAGCACCAAGCATCAATGCCATTGCACGTCTAGCTCAAGGCTAGGCTGAACCCCGCAGCAGTGTAGCACCACCGCAATCTCAAACTGAGACCAACGTAGTCAACACGGGGCCAAGTCGAGCCTAGCAGCAACGCCAATGCCTGGGTACCAGTCCTTTCTCTTTTGTGGCAGGCTTCTTTTTCCACTGTGAGCCAATGACCAAAATTAATTTTTGCAAAACATGTCATTTATGATATATCAACAATACATGCTTGCTTCGTTAATGTTAACTTACAAAGAAGAAAGGCCCTCGAATTCATGGAATCAAATGTAAGATTTGTGTATGTTAAATTTCAATATTTGGGCTACACCATTATATGCAGTCTTTTAACTTTATATTTTACAAATATGAGATCACTTAACGCTCCCCCTCACGTGCAGGTCGGATAAGAGAGATGGGCATAACCCCGAGCTTGCACGTGGATAAGTAGACTTAAGTCGAGAGTATCTAACACTCTTCCACACATGCAAGTCAAATAAGAGAGATGGGCATAAGCATGAGCCCGGGCTTGCATGTGGATAGGTGGACTTAAGTCAAGAGGTATGGCTGACGGCCCAAACAGAACTGGTTTGAGGGCAGATTTGTCATTGTACATTATTGGTTAACAGAGTTAGTATATTACAAACAGAAGTAAACATAGATTAGTCATACGCCGTCCTAAAAGGCTACAATAAAAGTGTAGTTATATGTTATGGGGCAGTCATAATATTTAGTAATCTGCAACTATATAAATTAAAACATAGTATTAATCCTACATGAGTGTTGTAAGTCATGAGGCACTCCTACAGTGCAAAATGAAGTTACTATCCACAAAACATGCAAAAAGAAAGACATCTACATGGAATTTGGAGACGTAAGCACTCAACAAAACATGGTGAGGTGAGGGGCAACTATACATTATGGATTCTTGAAAATATTCCATGTTCATATCCTTTGACTGGATGGTATAAATTCAATGTAAGGTAAACTACGCAGCTTCTTCTGCATTATAAAGAACCATATCTTCTTTGAACACACAGTTACTTGGAAACTGACAAATAAGATCCTTTATTTGATGATTCCAGTACATGCAAGTATGACTAGAGGATATTGACTATTAAAGGATAAATAATAATGATTCCACTACTTCCAAATAAGTAAAAAACAACAAGGCAGCCTAGCAGGTATCAATATTATCTTGTCCCCTTGGGAAAACCCCAATGGTTAGAACTTGTGACTTCTAATATGGAGCTGGAGGTCTTGTCTTCAAAACCATTGGGAGGGGTGAGACCCTCCACAAATAGCTACTGATTTCCAATTAACACTGAATGGATCATAATATCTAACACATACTAATATCAACAAAGATGAAGACAATATGTAAGCATAATACTAATTTATAGCTTTATGAAAACATTTCTGCTTTGCAGAGATGTACAGAGAGCAATTTTATTTTGTGGAAAGAAAAGAAGAAAAATGAAAACAGATCTTATCCTTCACCAATAATCTGCTATTGGGAAGAATTTAAACAATAGGGAAGTTAAAAGGTTTTCTGCTTAATTTAATGTAGATTATTTATGAAGAGAATGACATTTAAAGTCAATTTAATGTAGATGAGTTGGTTCTGAGTTCATTAGAACTTATAAATAATTAAGTACATACACAATGCATGTGAATGGACTCAAACCAATAAATAAAGTAGCATTTGTTTACTTTGCGCTCTTTAACAACTGCAAAGGTATCATCTCTACTTCTGTCTCTGCAGGAAGTGAAACAATAAAACTTTTAATGTGGCTCCAAAACAAAATAATATTACCACAAGGAAAAAGGAAAAGAAAAAGAAAAATAAAGATTCTGTATACAATATTACCTCATGTTTTTATATCCATTAGAATCAGGAACTGACAATGGTGAAGAAGCAACCTTAGACAAAGATTCAAGAAGTCACACAATGACAAGAGAGGCACAAAATCCAAGTCAATTAGATTCAGTAAAGATGAAAGAAACTTGATGCGGGTAGATTGCTATAGAGATGAGACAACATCAAATGTACAGGATTTAATACTAGAAAGGAATGATAAAACAAGTCCAACATCTTGATCAGAACAATTCACCTTCACCCACATCACAAGTTATTAGTTACTAGTTATTAACTCTCCTACTTATGATTTTCAGAAGTTCAATTGGATTACCAGCACATGCTGCAAATTGGTCCCAAATTTCCCTGCTTAAAGAGGTGAGCAATAGGTTTTAACGTTACCAACTTAAGCCACAAGTAAAAGACTGTGCAGAGCTATTGGAAAACAACCAAGCCACTTTTCAAACAATGTTGGGTCAACTACATGAATCATTCAGCAAAATTCTTTGGGATCCTCTACTCTATTCTATCTAATTCCACATCTTCTGTGAAGCTAAGTGTTATCGTATATTTCCTCACTACTTCTTTCCAAGCTAATTTATTCTACCCCTACCCCTTTTAGTTTCTCCTGACTAAATTCTCTCACATCTTCTCAAGTAGTCACTAATCTCCCCTGGTTCTACACGTCCATATCATCTTAAATGGTTTTCTCGCATCTTGTCTTCAATTTATGCCACGGGAATTATCCTTTGCTTCTCAAAACCATGGGAACCTGCTAAATTTGAAGTGGGTTCTTTAATTGTTAATGAGTTAGTCTAATCTATGCCAGCATTCTAGATCGTAATTTTTCTGTAATAATTTCTCAAACGTGAATGTCATCACATTTATGAAATGGCATACACAATTAATGCATGAGAAAGTATATTTTCCCTCTAGATTTTGCACATTTTTCTGTGAATTATAAACTTTCCTATTCCACTTTTCCCTCCTTAAAATTTTCAGTTTCAAACCAGGAATTAAAACATCCTTTTGAGAGAACAATCCCAATGGTCAGCAGGCACCTAATTACTCGAAAGAAAACAGAAGATCTCTATTGAGATCTCCAAATGGTTGAACCAATAGATTCTATCATGACTCTCAAAGGAAAAAATGATCCTAACAACCACTAACTAATAAACTAAGAATGTAAAATACAGATCCAGGAATAAGATTAGAGCACCTCCCATTCACAAAAAACAAATATACCCATTTCAGCTCTCAATAATTAAACATGGCATAATCACAAAATCCCAATAAAATGAACAACGAGATGCAATTAAACCTATAAATATGGAACCTTTGGATGCGTGGAAACTGGATAGCCCTTGATAGGGGCAGAAACGGTGCCAGCAGGGTGCGGGTAGTGGACAAGAGGAGGCCGCATCATATGCACAGGATGGCCGATAGGGTCCAGATGAGGCCGAGAGCCGAGCGGGAAGGAGACGATGGAGCGTGGCGGGAATCCACCGGGATTGGCGACGGTAACCGCCTGA
>JAYMTH010002893.1:0-11749 GCA_036897465.1 Pelargonium australe | reverse complement strand
AGGAGCGATTCAGTCTTTAGTTTCTATAAACTGTTTGTGTGAGATTCTCATTCTCACGCCGGAGGTTGTTTCCCAGGATCACTCCTGGGACTCAGCTTAACGGTGCGCTACCTTACGCAGGATCATCCAGGACCTGAGTTGCTGACGTCACTGATACCAAGACACACCTGAATTCGGATCTCAGACCTGAACATGGACCTCGGACTCTGACTTGGATTTTGACCTAGACTTGAAATTGGACCTTGACCTTGACTTTGGAGAAGAAGACCTGAGACGACGACGTATCACACTTGAATTTTTTATTTGGAAAAAATTATCTAATCAGACTCTTTTCATCGGTTACAGTTGACGAAAAATATGTCACTATTTGGTCATGTTCCCGCACATGATCAATTTTTTTTAAATCCCAAAAATGGTCTTCACTTTATCTTACTTCAACTTAAATTCACCGAAAAATTTATACACTCGTCGAAAACTTCATAGTACCGCTAGAAAATTCAAAATTTTGCCCGAAAAAAAAAAAAAAAGTCCATATTTCATTTGAGTTGATATCTTTAACTTATAAATGAAAATTGTGTTGATTCCTATAATTTATGAATATAAACATTTCATAATCATCAAATGCATCATAGCAAATTTCAACCAATTCAAAACTCAAAATTTTCTTGAATAATCATGAAGTACACAACAAAACAAATTACATCAACCATATTATCACCTCTAGTTCCTCAACGAATTGCAATGAACAAATTACAAAAGTTTAACCAGATCCAGCGAGTACATATTTGGAAAAGACGATGCTAGATTATGGTTTGTCTATCTATAACTAAATTCAAGTTCAATATAGATTGTGCAACAAGGAAAGACCATTGCTTCATATGTAGGCCGGAAAGGAGCCCGTTGACGAGAAGATGGAGAACGAGATCGTGCCAAATTATTTGTGGTTGCTCTTTGAAGAGAAGGTAGCTCCAACGATGGAGGTATCAACGAGACACGAGCTCTAGCATGCATTGCTGCTCAGAAGGTGGTCTCTAGTGATTGATGTCTCGGGTTCAGATGAGGCTATCTTAAACGTTAAGGGAGTTTTGCGGATTTTCGAAGTAGCTTCATGTCTCAAAATAAATTTCTCTAAATCCCGGCTCATCAGGACTGCGCTTCCCCCGGACAGAATTGTCAGATTAGCTTCTGACATTGGATGTCAAACAGCCTCTCCCCTTCACGTACCTCAGTTTTAAATTGGGAGCTAACCCGCGACTTTCAAGCACATGGGACGGGGTTATCAGTAAGTATAGGAAGAGGTTGAGCTTATAACAAGCTAAACATTTCTCGCTAGGAAGAGGTCACGCTCATTCGTTCAGCTTTGTCATCGCTGCCATTATTTTACATGTCGCTATTCCGGACTCCAAAAAGCGTTATTCGTACTCTTGAGTCCATTGAACGACGTTTCCTTTGGGCGGGTAGCTCGGATAGTCGAGGTTTTTGCAAAATTAAATGGGATCATGTCGTCGCTTAGCGAACTTGAGCCTTTTATCCAAATGGTGGTGGCGTTTCTCTTTTCAATCGAACTCGCTGTGGAAGACGATTTTATGTGCCAAGTATGGCTGGTCAGCTTCGTCTTGGTGCCTAGATGAGCTGTGTGCTTCTCAACCTTCTCCGGTAATGAAGGCCCTCTTGGATTTAAAGCACCTCCTCGGGTTTTGTGACTTAGTCGGGTCTCCTTCGGTCCGCTGGGTTGTGGGCAGCGAACTCTCTTGCCGGTTTTGGTATGATCGTTGGGCCTCCTCCGTGCCTTTAAAGGATCGGTTTCCTCGCTTATTCAGCCTTTGCTCTGCCCCGTTTGGTACCGTTGTTGCTGTCCTCGCCATCTTGAACAACCCCTCAGTTGGTCAGCTTTTCCGTAGACGACTATGGGTTTGGGAGCTCGAGTTGTTGGACTCCATGCGTATGGAGGTTGCAGGTATAAACCTTGCACCTGGTGTGCCGGACAGGAAGGTCTGGTTAGGGGCTCAATCTGGAAAGTTTTCCACGGCGAAAGCTTACGACATTTTATATCGATCATTCCTTCACTATCGGCTCGCTTGTCATAAGGTAATTTGGAGACATTTTATTCCTCCTATGCTTCAATGTTTTGCTTGGCTCGCTGTTTTGGAAAGCATCTCGTGTTTGGACTTCTTAATATACTGTAAAGTATTGCCAGCAAGCTCTAATGCAACCTGCCGATTATGCGATTCCGAGAGGGAGACCTCGTCGCATCTCCTCCTACTTTGCTCCTGGTCAAGTCGGGTTTGGGAAGCTGTTTTGAGGTGGTGGAATGTCTCAACAGTGTTGCCATCCTCATGCTCTCTTTTGCTCAATTCTTGGTCATCATCACTGCTCTCTGAAAGTCCCTTAGGGAGAAAATTATGGGTAGCCACTTGCCTAGCATCTTTATGGTTCATTTGGCTCGTGCAAAATGGTCTCGTTTTTCAGGACACTTTTCCGACCTTGGAGGACACCCTAGTTCGTATCCAGGCTTTCGTCTTATCCTTAGTTCATTGTATTGATAGTTCCTTTGTCGTTTCTTTCGGTTTTGATTCTTGGGTGGCCGATCCTATCTCGTGTTTGGGTTAGATTTTGGTGCACGTTCTTTTGTACTTTTATTTCTATACCTCCGGGTTCATTAATAAAAGTTACCTATTGCTTATAAAAAAAAAAAAAAAAAAAGGTGGTCTTTTGGTGGTAATCATATGGAGACATGAGATCTGATCTATTGGACTCTTTCATACTATAGGGTAGTCTGAAGTTACAAAAAAGTTCAGGGGTTTCAAGTGTTGGAGGTGCCAAGTTCAAGGGTGCCCCCTGTAATTTCCCCTACTATCTTTAAATTTTTAATATGGATAAAAATTAAAATGAATGGGTAATAAAAATTAAAATGACTCAAATATAGTTCAGGATAGCATAAAGTTGGGAAAAAAATTTAAGATTGCTAAATGTTGAAGGTGACAAGCTTAGAGACGTCTCAGGTAATTTCCCCTATAATTTAAAAGTATCTTCTTCTTCTCTCATATATTCTCTGTCGTACTTGAATTATTCTGGAGTATGTTCGAAACTCGAATTGAGTTCCTCTCATCTTAGATGAATATCTAATAGTCAAATGAGCATTTTGATGATTGACTACAACATCTCCAGAATCAGTAATGATTGTATTCTCTATTTCATTCTTGTGCTTAGAATGTCCTGGTGGAAAGTCAACTAATCGAAAACATTTATCTTTGGTGTGACTAGGCCAACCACAATAAGCACAAACTATGTTCATTCTCCTGTTAGGAAGTTGTTTGATGTTCATAGCAACATAGCAACATAATAACCATTCATTATGGATCAGCGCATGTGTATGGTGATGCAATTCAAGTTCAATTTTAAATATCTTGGGTCCATCATTCAAGAAAAGCGTTGATGCAATTTAGACTAAATTGTCAAAGCAACAAAGACATACATCAAATCATCGCTGATTGAGTCATCGGTAGAGTTTAACAATCATGAAATTATCACATCTTTGACTTCATCCCACTGATTATGAATCGGATCATCTTAGTTAGATTAAGGATGTTTTACCTGCACCTAGCTAGACATAATTTTTCTCTTGCTGAAAGTACGATCTTCATGGATCGCTTTTATTGGTCAAAATTATCTGCTCCAATCAGTTTCTTAGAGACGAGAACTATTTATGGATGATCATTCGTGTACAAGTACAAATGATGCTGTGGATTATACACTTGAACATATATGTCAAAAAGTAGTAATTCTCGAACACTTCTGGTGCCTCCATCTTCGACAGCTTAGTCTCATTATCTAGTTCAAGAGCACTACTTTTCAAAGAATCTTCCTCTTTCTTTTGATGTAGTGCGTGCGGCAAAATTTGAGCAACAAACAACAATTCAAACTCAATTATATATTACACTATAATCATTTCACTTGCACCATGCAGGAAATGACAGACCTTTTCTTATTTGTGTGTTAATTCATAGTGCTTGTTTGGTAACACTTGTCAGAAACTAAAAATAATTTCAAACAACTTTTATAAACTATGATTGCTAACAAAACAAAAAGAAGTGCTTTCAATTCAAATACAAAAACAATTAATTCAAAATTATTTTTTGAAATGACTAAAATACATGATTATAAAAATAAAAATAAAAATCATTATAACTTATCAAGTAAGGACATAATTGGAATATGGATAATTCTATCTCTACTCTCATGCTGTAAGCAAAAAAATTTAGCTTCTTAAAACTTCATCATCATTACACAAGTCATCCAAAAGCTGTGAAAGCAAACAGTGTGTATAACTTTTGTTTATGTCATTTGCTTATGTGTCTCTATTCAGTTGATGTGTATGAGCTTTTGGATGTCAAGAAGTGTTACCAAACAAGGAAATAGTCACAAATAGTTTAGGTGAATTTACTTTTAGATTTTTGTTCAATTCAGCAGTGATAAAGGAATAGATAGTACCCAAACTTTGACCGAAAACTTAATTTAGTACCTTATTAATAATTGTACCAAAGTTAGTACCCACACTTCGATTTTGAATCTAATTTAGTACCCACCATTAACTGATCCATTAGCTAGCTGACGTGGTCAAACCTTATTATGTGGCCATGAGTCTCCTTTTATAAACTTCAAGCTTACCTGTCCTCCGACGGGCTCCGGAAGGTCAGCGGCTATGTGGTCACTGGCTGTCAGACTTGCACACCAATAGAGAAGACGATGGTTTGTGGGTTGCCGCCTATCGGATACACACACTGGCAAAGTATGTGGTGCTCTCTTGTCGTTACCTACTGGATTTGCACACCAGTAGAGCAGCCGACGTTCTTAGTATATTGTATCTTTGGTTGCCATTTGGCTTTGAATGCCAGCTGGACAGTTGCTATCCTTAGCCTCCGGCCATGTGGGAGGTGAAGTTCATCTTTGATCTGCCTTGGGGGGGAGTATTTTTTAAGGGCGGGAGGCCAGAGCATGGTGCACATGACCCCTCCAAGGCCTGCGACCATGTACGGGCTCCCTCCTAGGTTGGCACTCCTCCTTAGTAATCATCCTCAAGAGGTGGTTTGGTGTATGTCTGTTTTGATTGTTAAGAGGGGTAGTGACTAGTCTTGTCTGCGTCACTAGTTTGGCTGATACTTTAAGTTCGACTTGTAGTCTCTGGCAGGTTGTTAGTCTCTGGGAGGTTTATGACCTTTGGGAGGTTGATGGTCTCTGGGGCGTTAATCGTCTTCGAGATGCTGATGGTCTATGGGAGGTTGATGGTCTTCAGGGGGTTGATGGTCTCCAGGGGGTTGATGGTCTCTAGGAGGTTGATGTCTTCTGAAAGGATGATGCTTTTAGGCAGGTTGATAGACATGAGGGATAACAAATGGGCCATGGGAGGAAAATATCATGCAACCTTGGCACTTCCACCCATGCAGCCTCCCGTGTAGCTCGAGTTGTGTTGTTGGTCTGCCAAGATTAGGGTTTGGGTCCCTCTCCTATTCGGATTTTTTATCATCCCTACTTGACTTTTCTGCGTTGACCTCTTATGGCACGCGTCACCTGTCTATTGACAAAGGGTTTGCTGATTTTTATGTCGATTCAATTGTTCCCCACTCTGAGTGGAATTGATTTTTTGAATCCACGCTAGAGTTCTGTCTCGTCGTCGTGCCTCTGTAAGCGGTCTCCCAAGGGGGTTCGCATGGGACCCTTGGGTCTTCTAACTCCATGTAGTGTTTATTTTTCTTCCAAGTGTTGAGACTTACTTTTAGTTGAAGTCTTGTTTCCCTCATAGATGGTGATGAGGCATACTTTGACGTCTCATGGGGTGAGTGTAATGGTCTGCATGAGATAAGGTAATCGTGTACTTTGGAGCGTTCATGGGTGTGGTGATGCGTGCTTGGTGGTTGCACTGACCCATGGATGAGTTAGGGGTGTGAACGGGTTTGGCACATGGGTACGAGCGTGACTCAGGCACGCGTGCGCGGATCAAAGATAGGCACACGAGCGCAAGCTTCTCATGATGTGAGCCCTCTTACTTGGTGGAGACGATACTTCGAGAGGTGGGACTCCCTTACTCGAATGAGACGAGGCTCTGCGAGCCTTCCTAACTTGGTGGAGACAAGGCTCTGGGAGGCGTGGCTCCCTAACTTAGTGGAGATGAGGCTCTAGGAAGCGAGACTCCCTAATTTAGTGGAGATGAGGCTCCCTCATGACTTGGTGGAGACGAGGCTTGGGAAGGGGAGACTCACTTACTTGGTAGAGACGACACTTTGGGAGGCGTGGCTCCCTAGGTTCGAGGAGGCTAGGCCCTCCAACCAGCAAGGGCGGGTTTCCTCACCTATTATTTAAATGTTGTCCATCCAAGGCATGCTCTCTCATCCATAAATGAGCATAGAACCGACCTACTCTCCTCCAAGGAGACTACTCGGCGTCTACGAGGTGTGGTGAGGGTGGGTTCCCTCATTTGGTCTTCCAACGATGCCCCTCTAAGGCATATTCTTTTTCCTTCAACGCATGCCTCCTCAACATGGTTGTGGAAGCTGATAGGGGTTTTGAAGATGGCCCTAAACTCCCTTTCGCAAACGCACGCCTCCTCAGCATGGTTGCAAAAATTGGTAGGATTTCAAAGATAACCCATAATTTATGTCTTCCTCCAACGCACGCCTCCTCAGCATGATCGTAGGATTTCCTTTGTTTGTGTTGCTAGGTGAGCAAGGGCTTATTTTTCTTGGTGGGGACTATATGTCCATCCACCAGTAAGGGTCATGACTACGAGGAGTACTCATGGTTTCTCTCACTATTTGAGATTGAGCACACAACGGGTTCCGTGAATTACCTCAAACACATGGCTAACTGGTACTGAGGACGCGACGGGTTCTACGAATTATCCCAAGTACCTAAGGGTCATGGTCGCGGAGGGGCGTGGCTCTTTTTACAATGTTGATTAACTTTCTAGGTGGAGCCCTCTTTGTTAGTGCTCCGAGAACATGACGGGTTCTGCAAATTACCTCAAACACCTAAATCCTCTTTTCTCTATTCCAGGTTCTGCTCCCTTGGTCGATTGGGAAGGGTTGTTCCACACACCCATATCCCTTGGGGAATATGTGGTTTTTATTTTTCCGTACACAGTACATTGTAAATAAAAAATTATTACTTATCAAATCAAGTTACAAAAATTAGCCAAACTCCTTTGTAGGAGTGGTCGTTTCTACGTAACAGTTTTCTATGGGAGTGTTTATAGTTGTCACCGACATGATGTGGTTTATTTCAGATTTTTATTGTGAGTGCCTCTGAGTTTCTTTTCCTTTTTCATTTGCTCCTCCATCTCTGGATGTTACTTGCACTCACTTGCTTCTGGAGCTTCTGAACCTCTTCTTGGAGGAGGGTGATGGTGTAGTCTGTTAAAGCTTCGGCCGTTGGCATTCTTGAGGTTGGCATGGCTCGCCCCCCAGTCACTTGTTGGTCTTGAAATTATTTCAATCTTCTATCCTTTATGTTCATGACCAAAATAGAGTCTTCAACTGTCAGGACTGGATGTTCCATCATTCCTCCTCTTCCAGGAGGGTTAGGAACCGGTGAAACTGATCCCTTTCCTTGGACCACTACAGGGATCACTATTGCAAGGGTGGTTGGTAGAATGACTGGCAGAGCGACTGGTGAAATTTTCACCTCGTTGGTTGCCAGGTAGATGGTGATCATTGTACCCACTAACTAGTATGCCATTGTCTTGAACATCTCACGGGTCATTAGGGGTAGCAGAGGAGTTGCTGGTGGTTGAACTGGGATGATTGTCTGAGTAGTGTCGAAGTTATTTGCTGATTTGTTAGCCCTTTTGCTATTCACTTTATCCCATCAAGTCTTCTTGTCGCGGGAAGGTTTTAGAAACCTCGGTGTGGATTGGGATAAGGGTTTGGGGAGTGTCTGCAACACTGATAAGGTGGGCGGCCCTCTTCCTCTTTAGTCGTTCTCTGAGGTCTTCCTGGTGAACAGAGGTCTCGAGAAGCTCTGCTCTGATGGTCAAGCTCCACCTAAAATGATGATAGTTTTATGCTCCTATGAGAGTCAGCAGTCTCCCACTAGTCAGGTTTCTGCTCGCTATTGAATTGGTGAGTTGCACCCTTTCCAGATGTTTTCTATTCTTCTATTGTATGAGTTGTCGAGGCGCTACCTTCCACTAGACGAGTGGCTAGGGCTCTACCTTTCACTAGATGAGTGGTCAAGACTTTACCTTTCACTGTTCGAGTGGTCAAGTCTGAAATCAAGGTATAAACGTTGTCGTATTGGTCTTCTTATCCAAGTGTTAGGGATTCTGAATTTAGTTAAGTCCAAATCTTCTGGTCTCTAATATGGGTGGTAGCAGTGATGCACATCCGGTCAGTGATTATGGGCATGCGCAGATAACACACCATTAAGCGGAGCTCCTGATGTGTGTACGAGGAATTGGCTCCGACGTGAGAGTAAGATATCCACACAAACAGAAATAATAACTTGACTGAGAATTGAATGTCTGAAATTTGTTCGTGGGACGAAAGAATGTTTGAAGATTGATGAAGAACACATGAAGAATGTTTGAGAGTGTTTCGAGTTCTCGCGTATGTTCTGAAAGTAAAGTGATTGTACCTGATTATGTGGGTTTGAGTCTTCTTTTATATACTTCAAGCTTACCTATCCTCCGGTGGGCTCCGGGAGGTCAGCGGCTAGGTGGTTACTGTCTGTCGGCTTTAAACACCGACAGGGTAGAAGATCCTTTGTTCAAAGGCGTCGACCCGGGACGAACCCAACCGACCCGAGGCTAAAACAGGGACCTGGAGACCAGACTGACTGTGACACGGGTCATAGCCCAGACCAGACCGGTGGAAGGCGACCCGCACCGACCCGAACCCAGATCAACCGAACTTCAACCTAAAAAACATATATCTATTGTCCAAACTTCAAAATCATATTTGAGATTTTTCATTCCTTCATGCTCAACGACCAATTCATCTATTTCTTCTCTAATGAGTACAACCCCAAACAAACACAAAGAAATTCTTCACCTTCCCAACCCCAAAGTCCCAAACAAATCTTTTTTACTCATCTCAACGCCAAGTCGTGTAGCTCATTGTTGTTACCATGCAACACTAGACGTTGTGTTGTTGGCGTCGCTTCTCACCAGTTAAATAAAGAACACATCCGCCTTAGTTTTTGTCGTTCATACACGACCATATCTTGAAGAAGAGCACAACCACCACACAAGAAGAAGACATAATATAATGAAGAAGAAAACAAATCCTTAAACTCTATTTCTACCAAGTAAGAAAGTTACTGAACTAAACTTTCATTCTATTAAAATCAATGTATAGCTTTCAACATTATATATATATCATACTAATAATTGGGCTGGGTCTGGGTTCTTCCGGGTTTGACCTGAACCAGACCGAACAATTACTATATGGATTGAACATAAGACCGGACAGAATCTGGTCCGGATGGGGTCCGAACCTTGGTTGTTATCCTCATCCTTTGACTAAGGGCGGGAGGCCAAAGCATGACGAACACGACCCCTCCATGGCCTGCGACTATGTTTGGGTTCCCTCCTAGGTTGGTACTCCTCTTTAGTATTCATCCTCTGGCAATGTCGGGATGTGCTTTGGTGTATGTATGTCTTGCTTGTCAAGAGGGGTCGTGACCAGTCTTGTATGCGTCACTAGTCCGACTGATACTTTAAGTCTGACTGATAATATCCGGCAGATTGGTAGTGTCCGGGAGGTTGATGGTCTCCGGGGGGCTGATAGTCTCTGGGAGGTTAATACTTTTAGACAAATTGACAAACAGGGGGGAAGGGGGGGAAGAGCCGAAAAATTGTCCATGGGCGGACGGGGCCATGCGACCTTGGCATTTTCGGCTTCCTCTGTGGCTCAGACTGTGTGGCTTGGGTCGTGTGGCTCGAGTCGTGCAGACATGTCTACCTGGGTTAGGGTCCGAGTCCCTCTCCTATCCAGACTGTTGATCATCCCAACTTGATTTTTCTGCGCTGACTTCTCATGCCACGCGTCAATTGGGGTTGACTGATTTTTTTATGCCGAATCAGGTGTGGTTCGACGAAAAATCAGATA
Source organism: Pelargonium australe (assembly GCA_036897465.1). NCBI lineage: Eukaryota > Viridiplantae > Streptophyta > Magnoliopsida > Geraniales > Geraniaceae > Pelargonium > Pelargonium australe. The sequence goes on along the minus strand of JAYMTH010002893.1, from coordinate 1,646 downwards.
AAGTAGGAAAATGTTAATATTAGAAGGTCAATGCGTAAAATGAGATTAATAAAATTATGAACCAATAAAAATCGACACATATCAGTTCATTTAATTAAGTATAATTTAAAACTGTAACGCAAATGTCAAATGGATAATAATTTATTTAATTATTTATTTTAAAATAACACACCAGAATCGTCATTAGAGTTAACAGTGAGTTAATAAACTAAATCAAACGAAATTTGACTAAACTAAAGCTTAAGTGTTAAAATTCAAAAAGGAATTAAGTGTCTTTAGTAGATAGATTCAAACGGTAATTTTTTTCGAAAGGAAATCATTCATACATGTAGCTTTTTTACACGTATATGTAAAATTGAATCCTACTTAGATGTTCTTTAGAGTTTACACAAAATGATACCTACTATTCCACCCATGAAATTCACAGTTGTCCGAAAATTATGAGACCAACTATCTCACTCACTAATCACAGCCTGACACGTGTGGTACAATATACTCCCTGCATTTCAAAATAAGTGTCCTCCTTTTTATTTTGAGAAAAATTAAGGAGAAGTTAGTTAGTGTGATAAATTTACTATTATATCCTCATAATCATGTGTTGAGAGATCCTAACTAGCTTTTTATAAGGATATTATTGACAATTCATGCATAACTAATTAGAAAATGAAATAAGACACTCATTTTGAGACAAAAATAAAATGAAACAAGACACTCATTTTGGGACTGAGGGAGTATAAGATATGTAAGTGTTGCTTCCTTCTTAAATTAGGGTGATTTAAACCAATAAGTATATATTTAACAAGTACTAGTAGCTAGTGTGAACACATATGCGGAGCAGAGCAGAGCAGACCACACCCAATGCGCACCGCACCAACTCCTAAACCCTCCACATGAACCGTGTCGGCTTACGTGGCACTGTCACCTCATGGTCCCCACCTTCACCACCAATAAAGAATTGATCTGAGCCGTTGGTTTTGGTCAAAATGGCACGTGTGGTGGCGTGTGGAGAATGCAAAGCTGCCAAAGGTAGCGTATAGTCACGGGTCATGGCTCATTTTGATTTGATTTTAACCCAAATATGGATCTAAACGATCTCACACAAGACCGTTTTAAATCTTCTTTTTGTTTGAACATTTATTGTATTCTTTTGTAACTTTACTTCATTTATTTTTTTTAAGCGGAAATAAAATAAATATTATTCTATGGAAAGATAGGTGCAATAAGGTGAAGAGGAGAAATACTGAAAAAATCCAAAAATATAAAGCAAACAACGGAAAGGAAAATCCAAACTAACAAACTAAAAATCCAAACTAAATAAGAAACAACTCCTCAGGATGCCCTATCAACCCTAATATCCTTCAGACGAAAACTCCTCGATTGAGACGGGGCCTCAGCAAAGCCTATCCCCAACAAGACCTCGGAGCACTCCAGACCATTCCTAGACCAACGATCAACACCGCATAATGATCCGGACCCTGCGACGTCAACCCCGACCTCCTCTCTAGCCTCTCGGCCTCGGCAAAGCTGCCGAAGCCGACTCTTCCTCTATCCACCCTCCTATACCGCCTCCCCCTACTGCTGATTCTGTGTCCTCCGGCCCTCCAATTCTCTTTCTCTTAAATACCGGCATTGTTCTTCTCTGTGTT
>JAYMTH010002892.1:0-11750 GCA_036897465.1 Pelargonium australe | reverse complement strand
GCCACCTCATCAAAATGGGTCCAACTCATCAAAATGAGCACAAAATTACAATATTGCCCATCAACAAATTTCAAAATCTCAACCTATCCTATCTTCAACCTTTCAACCATCAAAATGGCTCCGGCGACCTTCTCCAACTCCGGCGACCCATATCTGGTCGGAGGAGGACTGCACGGCGGCGCTCTATTCACAGCCATCTGTGCCGTGACCGTGGTGGTGGACGGAGGGGGTCAAAGGTGGCTGGCGTCCAAGGAGGAGAGAAGGGGGAGCTCTGCCGTCGAGCTCCAGTCGTGGCTTGGGCAGTCGTCCCCAATCCGAGTAACACGAGCCGCCTTCGAGAACACGAGCCTTCCTCCGGCCAGCCTGAAACAACCCGCACCTGCACCACCTTCGAAACCCAGATCCGTGCCTAGCCTGAAATACCCTCACCGCCAACGAAACCCAGCCTGAAACACCCGCACCCGATGAGATCTGGGCGAAACCCAGCCTGAAACACCCGCTCCGCCGCCGACTCGATTTCCAGATCTCGAGTTGCCTCCTCCGTTCAGATCTCGAGCATATATAGGAATAAAGCTCCTCCATTCCGATCTCTGCTTCATGGAGTCACCGGCGCCGTGACGGTCGCCTGAGCTGGACACTCGCCGAAGATTCACGGCGGTGGCCGACGGAGGGTTGCAGACGGAGGGTTGCAGACGGAGGTTGAACAACATAGGTTGAAGAAGACGTGCCACATTTTTTTTCTTTTGTTTTTTAATTATTTTTTTATTAACTTATGCCACATCAACGCCTCGTCAGCTAAAAGAAAATAAAAAATAAAAAACAAATCCAACGAGGCATGACTTAACGGGTTCCGTCCACTTACTTGACGGTTCGTCCTTCCGTGAAACAGTTTTGCTCATCTTTGGACTAATATGAAACACTAACGTTAACTTTGGACTAATGTGAAACAGTTTAAAGTTTATGGAGTAAACCAAAACAATTTGAATAGTTTAGGGACTAATTTGAACCTTTTTTCAATAAAATTAAGTAATAAACTTTTCATGTATACACATGATATATATATAGAAAGAGTTGCAAATAATAATAGCATTAAATTGACAATATCCTAAAAAATCATTTACAAGATATCATTGTTTACATATCCAACTCCCAACTATACAGTTTTTTTTATAATACTCTTGTTTTTAGTGACTTCTATGGACTTTCTGTATTGAATTTAAGCATGTGGATATATATAACATGCACTGAGAGTTTGGCTGCAACTTGCAAAAGCAGAATGGTTGTTTGGATTTACAATTAATAAAGCACATTTGTTGAGGTGTATTGCACTTATAAATCTCATCATATATATATATAGCTACATAATTTTTTATTTTTTATGTTATGCACGTAATGACATAAATTCAAGTTTATCAAAATGTTTGTATGAAAATACAAGTTTAAGGAATTGATGAGGGTGACGATGCTAAAAAGAAATGAACATTTGAATGAGAGATATTTTGTGGCTAGCACTATCAGTGATCCCAAAACTTTATCTCATGCCATGTACTTGGCAAGAATGTAAAAACACCAACTTCTAAATCAGCACAGTTATTCTGTATACTCTAAATCAAGTCCCAGTGGTTCTCAATTTAGAGTTGGCAAAATGTCAAAACTTCAATCAAACATTGTACATATAAACTCAAAAACAAAATGTTAATCTCTATTCCCAGCACATATATAGATAAACACCAGTGAGTAGGAGTATGAAGAAAAAAGACTATATCCCAAATTAATAATATGTAGTCTTACATTCCACAAGCATGATTTACAATACTGTTACACGATGACGATACAGTTTATTACTGAAAATTCGATATCAGCATTCTCATTATTATTTACTATAAAAGTATTCGACTTTATTTCATTGCAAAAAATGAAAAGAAATGTGAAAGGAAATTGAAATGCTTAAGAGGAGGGCTTCATGTGAGACTTAATAGCAGCAACAAGCTGATCATATGCTTCACCCCATGCACTCTTCATTTCTAGTGACCACATCTCTGCTGGCATCGCTTCCTTTATCGTCTCCAACAATGCATACTTTGTCACCTGTTATATATGTAACTCTCATTTTAGTCCTATACTTTATCAATATCAACCACGTACGTACACCATTTTAACTCTTAACGAACAATGTTACCTCAAAATGTTCATCAACTACACCATATTTGAAGTGGACAGCGCCTAACTTTTTCAAGCTTGATTCCCTCACTGTCACCTTGCCAGCTTTCCTAAGTTGCACTGCTGATTCACAAGTCTACGATATATAGATTAACAACTTATTGTAAATGACGATCACATGAATATATTATGTGTTTCTAGTAAAGGGTCCGGGAGTACCATGAGAAAGACAGACATGGCATGGGACTTGAGCTTTGTGTTGTGCTCTATTGCCACATTTGAGTCCCTCAAGAATGAGAACATCTTCTTGGCTGTTGGTGCTATCTCAAAGATCCTATATATCTCAAACATCATCATATCACACTCCAATTAATAAATATAACAAAATTAAGTACTCTATGAGTTGTTGCTTACTTTAAGAAGAAGTTGAGACCCAGTTCTCCAGCATTCTTCTTCATGACAGCCCAAGACTTGACCACCAGAGCTTCTTGCTCTTCTGTGAAGCCTCTCCCGGTCTCTGCAACACTAGTTACGTCCATGCTTAATTAAAAAGTTGGGTTTGGCGTGTGTTTGATGAATGCATCAACAGAACATGAACAGCATTTATATGGTAATGAGATAGCAATAAGGAGCCATTTTGGTAATTAGTCATCAAAAGGCAGCAATCTACGAATTCAGAAAACCAGGGTCTGTAATCTGTATACGGTGAGCCAGACATGGTTTTGACTAAATGAGGTGGAGTCATGGGCAAGGACAAGCCTAAAAAATTATAAATAATATAGGGTTGACCATTTCAGTTCAATTTGATATTACTTGTCTGATCATTGCTCAACCCATAATACAAGTAAACCATACTTTTGCATAGAAATCCATTAGGACACACTCTCCCATAACTTGTAACTTCTCATAATTTTAAAAATATGAATTATCAATTGCAGGTAGTTTTTTATTCTGGAATTGTTCAATCAAGGCTATTGTTATGCAGCTGGAATATATCCATCAGCAACAATATCCTTTTTCACAAAAACTAACCTAACAAAATAATTTACAAATCAGTCAGATTCGCCTTCAGTTTTAGTAAAATCTATTTTGGAAATGCAGGACCCAAAGACCATGGTCAAGATTCATTATAAGCAAATCAAGAAAATATTCTCTAATGAAAAGAAGAAGAAATATATATATAATTCTAAGGCATTCTTCATTAAATTCCATGATTTAACCACCAGAGCTTCTTGCTCTCCAGTAAAAGCTCTCATTACACCTTCATATACACATTATGTCACAGGGAACATAACATAAATTACCATAATTACTTCACAAGAGCTTGTTGATAAGAAAGAGAGAAATTTACTTGTAATGTGCTTTGAAGCTCTGCAAATCCCATGGATTGCTGAGGTAATTTTCTTGAACTGGATACATATCTTGTATCAGACCTCCTGCAGTTTAAACAAGATGGTGATTAGAAAGCAAAGTAAAAATGAAAACATATACAAAAATAGAACTATACAAACCATGAGGGAGGATCCCAGTGACCTTTTAGAAGCTTTAGTAGTGATGTTCATTGCTTATGGTTGAGGAAGAGGTTGGCAGTAATGAGTAAATCAAGATACATAGGAACATTTAAGTGAAAATTGGTCTTCTCCTAGTACTAAAAATATTATAGAAATACACACACTCAGCAAAAAAGGTATTTAAAATTTGAATTATTGAATAACCAGGGAAGCCTAAAATAGGGATTGAGAAATGAAGAGAGGACAAAATTGTTTTTGGTTCTTTGAAAGATGTTTGAGACTAGTAAAAAGTTGGGTACATCAGCATATACCAGTTAGGGTAATTCCCATGAAAGTGGAGGCTTAACCAATGCAGAAGACTATATAGCACATCAATTTGCATGAATAGCTGACCTGCTTGACCTTTGGGTTGTAAACATCAAACAATGCAATTGAGTGATGTCAATAAAACCATCCATTGCAGATAAAATGCTCTCTTAGATCAGAACTTTTCACTCATCACATCTTAAAGCATAAAAGACTAACTAGATGCACACAATCACAGGGCATTGAAGAAATGTTTAGATTAGATACAAGAAGATACTAGAACCCGAAGAGATATACTATGAAGATGAGACCAGATGCTCGGTTAACCACACCCATAATTTACATCTGGATCTGTGACAACAGACTCAAATGGAACCTCAACTCTCTCTTTTACTAGGCATCGAGCTTCTCCATTTTCAAGCACCAACACTTTGCCAGGGGGGCACTGTAGAGTTGATCTTTTTTCTCCAGTTGCTGGGTGCTGAAACAAACCCAAAATGTTGAAAGGGGTATTCTTCATTATAAGCCTAGGCCCAAAACCGGCAAGGTTTAACACAGTTATAACACCTAGGGTTAACATGGTCTTCACTGCCACATTCATGAAGATTCCCAACCCCTTCCCTGAGCTTTTGGAATTATTAGATTGCTTTGGAATGATATTTGATTCACTCATATTCTTCTTCACTCCATTTCCTACAAACTTGCGTGCTGAAGGGAATTCTGACAGAAAGCCACCTTCCATGATGAGTGAGGGCGGTGGGCAGCTTGGATACGGAGGAAGCAAGAGATCATTGTTGTGCTCGACTGTTTCACCAGCAAAAGTGGAGGCCTCGTGTATCACTTCCAAATCCTTCCCCTTATAATCCTTGATCTTCTCGAGTAACATCTTGCGGCTGTAATCAATCTCAGAAAGGGCTGCTTCCCTTTCATAGCGTTGCATTTGTTGAAGATTCTGAGAATCAAACAGAAATCATAAACAAACCACGTTATTTTTTCATATCATTCGGCTGAAACTAAGTGTCCTCCAAAAATGTTATTTTGTTCAACCGTAAAAGGCTCATAAAATTTGCAGTTTTGATATTTGAAATACTTTTTTAATAATCAATATAGAGCAATCAATAACTGTTACTTCATCTTTCAAAAGTCTACTTGAGCAATCGAGATTGTGGTACCAATACTATCATCTTTTTAAATTAGTAGCTACTTCCCATGTTGCATAAGACAATCCAACTATAAACTGACCATAATGAGGAATCACGAGTGAAGCATCAAACCAACATCAAAATAAGGTTCACTACTCAACCATAGTAGCTAAAAGATGAAAAGTCAGTGAGATGGAGGTATTAAACAGCAATACTTATTGTTAACAAGTGACAATGAAAGTTGGGGACATTACATGAATCGTTTAGCATGCATACACATATGACCCTCCCATACGCCAAAATGGAGGAAGCCTCAGGCACTTGGTTACCCATTTTTTCACTCCAGCCTATCTAGCATCATACCCTTTGTTCAGTCTTGCACTGCACCACCCCGCTCTACTCCCCAATCCCCATAGTCACCAACAGCCAAATAGCCAAATTTCAGCCCAAATTCAACTATTCTATGACATATGTATTCTTAAAACATTATTCTAGTACCATACTTTTATAAAACATTATTCTAGTACCATACACACAGCCCATTTCTCTGGAAACCCATACATGCCTTTCCTTCAATCCTAGCAATAGCATGTCTGTAAGTACATTTTGGTTTGTGTTACAGTTTATAAAGCTTATAGGGGAGTATCTTCAAAGGTATTTTAACATGGACAGTACATGGATGATTTTGGCAACCATTGCTATTAACTGATCTAATTATTAAACCTGAAGAATCAACATGTCAAACAGAGACATTTTTACTATATTATATTATAAATCGTACATACACCGGATATAGATCAGGTAGTCTGGAAATGTAGAACACAAGTTAAATGATTATAAATGTCACATAAACCACATAAGGAAGGCGCACAAAATATGAAACAGAGTGTATGTTAGGAAGTCCATCTGAGGTCTTTTCCTAATCATTTGAATTTGAAGACTAACTAAAGATTTTTCGTAATTTCTGCTAATGGATTTTTAGTATCTTAATTCTTTAATCACACTATCACAAGAGTGCTAGTGTCAAAACGTAAACTACCAACAACAAGGCATGTAACAGTTTTAATAACTTTTTCAAATATGGCTACGGATCTGGTCATCATGAACACTCATGAGTAGTTTCTAAGAACAAAAGGAGATAACAAATCAACAAATAGCATTTGAATTTCTTTATCTTTTAACAAGTTAAATTACCACACTTATTGCAAATAGTCATGTTTGAGGTTTGAATGGTATCTTTGAGTACAACATGTGTGTGTGTGTGTGTGTGCATCACTGCATCTGTCAAAAAAACTAATGAAACTAACTGCTAATGATAAATTCAGCTGCATTATAACCAAAACATAACTCTTTGTAGAATACCCAAAAGGAGTACATTTCATCTCAAGAAATGAAAACAAAACAAAACCAAATGCAGAAATTTGTAAACTTTCATAGCTGTTAACACTATAGGCCTCTTTTTTCCCTTAACAAAAGATACACATTTGAGCATCACGATGATTTTCACTCCACCATAGGATGATTAAGAATCCCAACAGGAGGAACCCTTTACCCTCATTTAGACACCTCAATCACTCAACAAAAATCATACACGAGCAAGTGCTTAGTACACATAAGCCCTTAAACCAAAACAGCATTGCATGACATGAACAAGCTTCTAAACAAAAAATGCAGCAACATACAATGAGCCACCAAATAAGATTAAGAAATGACAAACAGAACAAACCATGTATACCCATTCTGATACTACATTCACAAAACCAAAATCAGGCATGACTCAAGAGACGCACATCTAATCATTTAGCTCCAGAATTACGACACCAAGTAAAAGTAAAGCAAAAAGGAAGATGAAAACCCTAATGCCAGAAAAGGGTATTGAGGGAAAACCTTCAAAGCAGAGAGCTGGGTCTCGAGAGATTGAAGAGCATCGCAGATATTCAAAAGGGTATCTGCTCCGTCGTCTTCCTCTTCATCCTCGGCCTCTTTCATGGCAGTCTCCTTCCCATTGTACTGTAGCAGTGATGGGTCTTCGTCGTTCTGGGATTGAGTAGTGGCTTTGTGGATGCAATTGCTGATCTTGAAACGTAGCTCAGTGGCTCTGGCCAGCACTACACTTGTACCTTCTTCTTCCATCCCTGTGTATCAGTGATGGTTCTTGATGATGCCCAGTATTTGAACTGTACTTGGTTTGAAGTTTATGCCAAAAGAAGTGAAATCAAAATGGTGTTTGGACTTTGAGGGGTTTGATGGGTGAGGTTTTGTACTCTTTTTTCAACAGAAAAACCAAGAAAACATTTTGGTGTACAAATATATTAAAAAGGCATTTAATAAGTGATTCTGGTGCTATCTCTGTGGATGACTTTCTCTTCCTTTAGCTACATTTTCTGAAACAAACAAAATGGAATCTTTCACTTATTAATTTATTTCCATTTTTATATAGTTGCACTTTTTCATGATTGTTCGTTTTATTTTTATCTTCTCAAAACGGGGTTTAAGACCGGCAACGGAAGCAATCGTAACAACCGATACTCGAATACGAGGGACAGAGTTGAGCTTCTTGGATCATGAAATACTTGTGAAATGAAACTACACTACTAATTAATAAGATACATTATACATCACAAACAGAGCCTCTCTCTTGCTTATCTCAACTGTCTGTACACCAAAAAAATTGAAGCAAAACAACTTGGAATGACACCTGAATCACAACCATGCCATCTTGAATTCATCGCAATCCACAGAAGTAGCTCAAGCTTTTCAAGAATGATCTTGAAGAAGTTCAGTAATGATTCATCTGTCATTCTGAGCTATCATGATCTGATACTGAGGCTCTTAAGCTACTTCTCTTGACAGCAGATATTGGAATGAGAAGTTGTGAGGAACCCACTCAATGCTCTTCCAAACTTTTCTCTGCTGACAAGCTTGAATGTTCCTTTTCCTCCAAGAACTAGGCACAAATTGCTCAATCATCTCCACCAAACCAGCAGAGCACAAACCCGAATCCTTTGCAAAAGACTCCACAATCTTTGGTAGCAGAATCTTATGCTCCTTTTGTGTACTTATGGCTGATCCAATGTACTCTTCTTTAGCTGTTTCGAGCTCCATGTAAACGTTTTTGGGTGTGTATATACGAACCTACAGAATCAATTAGTCTATCAGAAAAAAAAAAACCATATTCACAATCCATGCATATGCATTATGTTCATTTGCTTACTGCAGGATCTGAATGGCTTCCTGAACATAGAGCAAAATGTAAAAGAGGTTCTGGGTTCTCAATTGCATATGATCTCCTTGCATCTCCAGCCTTGAACTTTGTCTTCCACGAAAACAACAACCGCAACCACTATAGGCACAAGACAGTTAAATCGGCTTCAATGTGTACAAACACAGAATAAACTGGTGCTAGATTATATGTAAAAGTGTTGAAGGAGATGGAATTTACTTGTCCTGGACGAGGCATTCTGCATCCAAAAATAGAACTCTGTATCGTGTCTACGCTTATGTCGTGTCCTCCCACATTATATGCAGCCTGAATCATCCATGGACTTGTGAGTACACAATGCCACACCATATTCTAATCCAAGGCTAATTAGGGATTGTATGTTCACCTTAAGTAGTAAAGACGTTCTCTTCAGATTGTTTCGTGGAATCCCATAAACCAAATATGCCTGTAGGATAAAAAAACACACAGCAAAAATGGATTTATTTGCTTCAATCTTTACACAAAAGATGTAAAACTTCAATGAAAACGCATAGTTATGTTATTACATGCATCACAAGTGCATTGTGCACATTAATCCAGAAAGCAAGCTTCTCCTCGTGTTTCATCCTTCTTGGATCAACCTCCTCTAAACGATAAACGAGTGACCTACAGTAAAGTTGCATTCATATTTCATTGTCACTGATGTTTCCAGAAGGTAACTTATATCAGACACTGTATAAACTCACCTAAAATTTTGTAGCATGTGTTCAATCTCTTTCAATTTATGATCCTCTCTACAAATCCCAAGTACCTTCACCATTGCTCGATATGGTCCACTGAATTCTTTGGACTCCCCGGTTTGGAAAGGATTATCACAATGGGAATTAAAAGATGACAATTTCCTGCAGCTCGGGCTCCATCTTTCCCCCTGATCTTGTAAAAAGAACTCGTTTGTTGATGACGAGAATGAACATGGAGAGGAAGGACCGTCGTGACTAAGCAAAGGTGGATCTGCGAGCTCACAATATATGGCGGAGATGCACCTAATCATTTCCTCTGAGAGTTTGTTTGGTGTTTCTTTAACGTGATCAAACACACAGGTTCCAAGATGCTCTGCCAGAGTGATGGCATTTGTATCAGCAAGCGAAGATTGCTGGAGGACAACAATGGAGCCAACAAATTAATAAGAGATGATAATTAGCTGAAGATATGTATGGAATGATATGAGTGATTACCTCTAGCATTGACAATGGCAAGGAATGATATGAGTCAACAGCTTTAGCTAGAAATTCCCTAGATGGAGAAGCTCTAGCAGCGCACATTGAACGCTGAGACAGTGATGAGTGACTCCGGTGAATGCTAGAATCAAATAACTTCTGATTGACAGTTGAATCGCGAGGTGACTTGTGATGATTCTCCAACCTAATGTCATCTTCTTGAGCTTCAAGAAACGTCTCTTCGCGTGTGATTGGAGTTGGTTTCGATCCTTCATCTGTAGTTGATAAGGAAGAACACTGTCTGTCAAATGTTTTCCTATACATGGAGAGAAGATATTGTTCCAAATAAACAACTTCCAACTCCAAAACTGCAATGTCTTTGATCAGTTCCATAGCATCCTGAGAAGCAAGATACCCGAATTCAGTTGAGCTGTACCAAGTAACAAAATTGCAATACTGCAAACATTGTAAAAAGACTTAGTTACCTTTGGAATTGATTTTTCATTTGTAGCAGTAAGACAGAGAGGCCTATTAGTTAGCGCCTTCTCTAATGCATTTCGCACCAAAAATTGTTCATGTAACCTATTTTGAAGCTCAAGAATCTGTCAAAAAGAAATATCAGCATCCATATAGCATTATGTATTCTTATATCAGCATCCATCTCAGCTTCTATACAAGAACTCTATATGTACATGTACAAGAAATATATAAGTTGACATTTACCTCTTGATTCAAAGAATCTTTAGCCTCCATCTCAGGGGAATTCTTCATTTTTGCCTCAACACAACCCTTGTGATGTCCCATATCCTTTTAACAGAAAATCTAGCTATGAGCAAACACTTGACTCAAAATTCCTAAATTGACAGAAACAAAATCCCAAATATGCCTGTCCTTTGAAGCAAAACATATGTAAATATTGATGAGCAAGAATACAAAGTGCAAAGCTATTAAAAAAAAAAGTAGCTATTGCTAAGATTATAGAGTGGACCACAAATATATACTTTTTTTGCTTAAAAGACATGTGTGAAGAAGAGAAAGGGCTTACCAGTTTTTGACGATAAGAAGCTTGGAGGTTGTTTTGTTTGGCTTCCTCAATCTTTCTCTTGACAGTCACAGGACCATTGTCCATGCTGCAGATAATATAAATTGCAGCACAATTAGCAAGAACAAATCTATATGCAACAATTCAACAATGAATCTTCTTAAATTTCATTCAAGAACCCAACTCATAACTTTTCAAGGGCATTTGCATGGTAGAAGGAAACTCAGAGACTAGTATCAAACACAAAAACTAAAAACACAACATAACATTGTATACAAGCAAACAATGATTGACCCAAAAACATGAAATATGTAATGTGCAGTACCTCTTGGAATGCTTGTGTCCTGGATTTTGAACTTCCATGAACTTCAAAAATGGGTTCAAACTAGAAGACCTCCCTTTTAGCTGGTGCATTTGCATCAAAGAGTAGTACAAATATTCGCTGAAGTCAGAGCATTGAATTGCATCAAAACACATTCATCAGATACTGACAAGGTGAAAGAAAAAAAAGAGAAGAACAGAAGAGTACACAATGAAGGAAGCATCCAAAAACAGCATTTATTGAAATCAGAACAAACAGTGTATTGTGATGGGAACAACAGAGAGCAGAGAGAGACCACTCACCAAATGGGTTTCTTGAAAAGCTGAGCCAAAATCTCTGGTGCTTCAAGAAACCAATTGGGTATACTCTAGCTGATATGTAAATTTCAAACCCAAAAACAAAACTGATTGTCCTTTCTTATTTTTTGGTGTATAGTGCAGCATTAACAAGATGAGTATGGTGTTTGTGATGGAAAGCAATATGTCACCTTTGAAGCTCTTTTGCATTAATGGTGGGCTTTTTTTGCATTTGCATTAAAAGAAGCAAAGGAGATGAGTTGGTGTGGGTGTGGTGGCTTTTGATTGAAGAAAGTCACAGTGAGTGTAGCTCTCAGCCATTTCTGAGGAACAAAAAATAAACATGGAGGGTGGAGCAGGTAGCTAGCTAGCTACTACAAAGGTATTATATAAAGCAAGAGACAAGAATCCTTGGGACATTGACTTGCATTTGCAGAAAAAGAAAAAAAAAACACTTTTTTCTCATTTATTTATTTGTGACCAATGATGGATATAGATATTAAAAGTGCTAAAATCTCATTGCACTTGTTTATTTTTTGCAACATCAAAAAG
>JAYMTH010002891.1:0-11751 GCA_036897465.1 Pelargonium australe | reverse complement strand
GGTGCCGCTTGTCGCTCTCTTTTTGGTGAATTTCCTTCTGATTTTTTATGAGCCAAGCCAGGAGACTCTCCAATATTCTATTCTCTCATCTCTTCTTTCCTTTCCAATACTTGAGGTTACTCCAAATTTACTCTCTCCCTCTATAACACCCCATATTTTTATTCTTCCTTTATTGCGCTCCATATTTTTATTCTCTCTATATAGCGCGTGTGTGCGCTCCCTTTCACACCACTCCAAATAAATGAGACTAAGCCTCCAAGCCACCATCATTCCAACATTAAATATTTTATTTATCTTCTCAAGAGACCACCCTCCGTCCGCGATCATGTTCCACGCATGCTCCGCGCCACTCTCCGCGGAGGTATGCGCTCAAAGAGCACCGCGCTCGGAGGGTTCCTCTCTCAAAGAGGTCCGCTTCCAAAGAGGACCGAACTCTTGCGACCGGACCTGTGACACCGGACGACCAAAGGTCAACCGTGGCAGGTAAGCCGAAAACTATAAATAAGTCCCCGAGGCCTCTCGTGAAAAGGTCAGACTTTTTTTATCATTTGAGCACTCGTAATACTAAACCGAAAACTCTCTACGTGTTGTTCTTGCGTTCTTCACTTTTTAACGGACCACAAAGCACCAATTCAGTCTCTAGTTTCTATAAACTGTTTGTGTGAGATTCTTATCCTCACGCCGGATGCTGTTTCCTAGGATCACTCCTGGGAGCGTTACCTTGCGCAGGATTATCCGGGAGCTGGGTTGATGACGTCACTGATACTAAGACAGACCTTAACTCAGACCTTGGATTAATCTCGGACTTAACTTGGACCTTGACTTGTTCCCGAATCATACCTTGACCTTGACTCCAGAAATGTTGACCTGAAACGACACCGTATCAGACTTGAAATTTGATTTGGAAAAAATAATCCAATCAACGTGAAATGATTTAACCAGCGTTATTTACTTGTTTAATTATATGTTCTCTTTAAATCTCTCCCATTCTTAATTATTCCTCCTTTTAGACTTGCTTTAATGTTAGTTACAACTTCTTTTCCTTCCCCCAAAAGACTTTTACAACACTCGTTTTTTATGTTGTTGAAATTGATTGTCCTGCGAAAAGAGTTTGAAACATGAGCCAAAATTTAAACTCTTAAATTTGAACAAAATTTTAAGGAGCCCAAGCTAAAAATGTTCCATACTCTAAATTTTTATCATCTCAACATTGATTACCACTCCAAGAAACCCAAGAAAAAATACAGTGAATTCGGACAAGCACTGTCCGTTGCTTGTTTTCACCTTCGGACATAGAGTGTCCTATGTACATTGTTAGGATTTGAAACAGAGGACAAGGTAGAAACAGAAATAGAATACGATTAAAATAACCAATGATAATTCAAAAAGTTATATATCATGGATGATGATAACGAGTGGTGCACATAGCTTTGCATATGGCAATGGAAATTAGTCATGTTGAGGTAAGACTTTCATACCTGCGGACTGCAGAGCAGAAGGTGTGTGTGCTAGAGCATCTGAGACTTCTTCTGGAGGAATAGTAGGATTGGTTCTAGCGGGTCATGAATGGTATTTGAAGTGGAACATCTGACGGTATGTGAGGTGGGAAGACATGGAAGGATTAAAAGGATGAATTCAAGATAGAAGGTAGCGAGAGGACTTTAGATATAGATCGAGGAGTTGAGGAGTGGAAAAGGACAGTGTTAGAAAAAAGGTGATGTCTGCCAAAAATAACACTTTTGAGATGAGAATAGCAAGAATGAAATATTTTTGATGTAGTGAGTAGTGAATTTATCAAGACTTATGGATAATTATGGACAAATTAGGTGCAACACGAGTCACGGGTGAAAGCAAAAAGTGTGTATTAGAAAGATTCTAAAGAGATTAAGGAACCTGATTATGTACCATAGATGAAAATATTCTATTTATAAAAAAAAAAGTAGTGAGAAAAACATTAACATGAAAACAAGGATGAACATGGTTGTGAAGAAGTAAGGTAAGAGTTGTTTCAATCTAGTGTATTATCTTACTGTCAACAACTCCATCTTGTAGGGGAGTGTAAGAACATGAGTATTGAAACGACATACCTTGAGATAACATATATGTATTAAAGGGATCAAAGAATTGTACTTGAGAATTATCACCATGCAAAATACGATTAGTAATGGAACATTGTGTTTTAACTTGGCACAAAAGGATATAAAATAATGCGAAATGATTATTCATAGTAACAACTAAGTGCATGTTGAATATTCATCAATAAGTCTTTAGTTTTGAAGCCCTAAAATTTAGAAGACTTGGTTTGGGTGGGCCCTAAATGTATGTATGAACTGAGTCAAGGGGAAATTAAGCCCATTTGTTTCTATGTTTGGGAAATCAACTACCAGTGTGTTTCCCAAGTTGAAACCATCTTCTAAAGCATAACGTGGGTGACCATAGGGGTTATGCAGTAGGGAAGGAAACTTAGCATATGGGTGTACACAATGAAGTCAGATTGCAGGTTGATGGAATAAGAGGCTCTATGACTCACGTCCTGCGTCAATCATTCATTGGACTGTCACCGGGAAAAAAAGGTTGCCACTTGCCGGAAAGAAAATTTGAAAGAGGAGAAAGAAGCTAAAAAAGAGAGTTTGGGAAATTGTGATCCTTGGTTCTGATACCATGTGGAATTTTTTGTTTATTTCTCTATCAATAACTACACAAAAGTGGTACAGTATATAGAACTTTCTTAACTCTAAACTAGAAAAGTAAATTAATATATAATCAATTTACATAAACACAGTTCAACTCTATGAATGTCACCAAGTTCCATCGGCTATAGCTGATAAGAGTGTGCTAAATACAAAAAACTGAAGTTTATTTATCATTATACAACATGTGTTGATTGAAATAAGGAAGATTGTTTTCTCATGCCCTATAAAACAAGTTACTTTTAATTTTTAAAGATTAGGTTTCTCAAAATAAAATAATATGTTGACATGAATGTTATGTGTGCAATGCAGGCCGATCTGTACTTGCTACCCCAGGTAGCATTCCCAACAGGAGGATTATACTTCAAAAACAAAACATGGGTTAAGGAAACCAAGGGAAAGCATGTTATCATCCACAATAATTACATTTTAGGTTTTGAGAAGAAGATACAACGATTTCACGACTATGGCCTGTGGTTGGTAGATGATCACGCGCTGGAGTCGCCTCTTGGTAGATTATGACAATTTCTTCCTCTGCAGAAGTAAGCAGTGTCTTGTCGAGCTGATACTGTTGCTTGCCAGTGGACTCGTGACATCATTTTACTCGGCTTGGAAGGGCACTAATACCTACAGATACTCATTTTTCTGGAGGCCAATATATTTTTTTTGTTTCTTTTGTATGAGTGTGTTATGGCATAAGCCTCAGTTCATAGAATGACTTGTTTGGCCTCATGTTGTTGATGCTGTATCACTAGTATCACCGTGGCTGAAGACCTCTCTTGACTTTTGCAATTGTGAGGTCAAGAACATTCATTAGTTTATTTTTGTTTAGAGGTGTAGCTATAATTTTTTTTGTTGTGTATTATCCAATGTAAGTGAGATGTATTATTCTGAATCCCTCCCAGTACTGAAATGTATTTTGCAACAGTTACAATCAATTAAACTCATTTTACTGAAATGCATTGCACATAACTGATTAGATAAACTGGAAGACATACAGTATTTTCCCCTATTAGGTCTTCCGCAGCAATTGCCCTCAAATCGACCTTCGAAGAGTAATTTAAGAATTTGAGTTCTTCACAAGAAATGTAGAAAACTTCTTGATCAAATAAAACCATGTGTTTCACTCATAATATACGATATACTACTATATATTTACATTCAAGTAAGTTCCGTACAGCAATATGTCCAGAGAATAATTACAAGTAACTTATGCTCGAGTTATCGAACAAATGATTCTATATCAACCCCAATATATACTAATACAACATTTCCTGTCCACAACACAAACAAAATTTGACATGGGCTCTAACAAAACTCCTCATTTTTTTACTTAACATCTTTCATTGAAAACGGAGATACTGAAGAAGAGGACAACTCAAAATAAGTTGGCTTTGCAGTCGAGGGGCAACCAAGAGACTGAATTAACTCCTGCACAGCTAGCATATGGAATTTAGGGGGTGAATTGATAGCAATATTGTCAACTCGGTGCTCGTAGATTTTTCCATCCTTGTCAAGTTTGTACTCAGATGTACCATCAAACCGGCCACGACTCTCCCATGGTACTCGGGGAATGCCATGGACAGTCCAGCGGACCATTATCACATTCTCTACAGGCTGCCATACACTCACAATGTCCACCCACAAGGCCTTGAAAAAGATCCGACCATGGAACCGAAGTGCCCAAAAGATTGATTTGTAGTTCTCGATGCCCATAAAAGTATTCATGGGATCTTTAAAGACGATGTCATCCCTGTGAACAACACAACATATGCATCAAAACGTGACGAGTGAGAGAACTGAAAAACCAAGCAAATGGTCACTCATATGCAAGCATTTGGATGGAATGGAACTAATGAAAAACATATTAACACATAAATTGATAGTATATTGATGAGAAACCAATCTCTTTATTTCAGAAAATGAAATAAAATATAAAATAGCATCTCTCATCTGTCTGCAACTCCCATACAATAATACAAGTGATCTTATCTACACTATATTGTATATTGAATAATTGAATCTTGCTGTAGATCTTGATGTTCATATAAATGAATAAAACCAAGCATCCTCTTATTGTCCACCAAACCACTGAATTTAGATTTGCTAAAGAAATATAGTAGAGCACATTTATATTGAAAAAGGTTATCAATGACACTTGATTTAATAACTTCCATTCGAAGCCAAAAGCTTAAGCTGATAGATGGAGGACCCAACGTGCATATCAACTGACGACAAACTTCACATTCTTTCAATGTGGGGTACATTAACCACGCTCAAATAGCATGTTAAACTTGATTCCAACCCAAAAGTTTAAGCATATAGATAGAAGGCTCAACATATATATCAAGTGGTTTATAGACTTCACATTCTTTCAACGCGGAATACATTAACATAGCTAATGGCACTCAAAGAAGACATAAGGTTAATCAATTTCCACTGCCTTTCGTAGCTTCCCCTAACTGACCCCAAAACAACTCTCTTGTTTTCCAAATTTCAGACCATAACATCATAAATACAATTTTCCATTCCCTTCCAACATTTTCTCACATACCAAACACAAGCTAACTAAAACACTTCAATCTCTTTGTCTACCTTTCAACCTTACAAAAAATCAAAAGCTTTACGAATCATTAAACCAAAGAAGCAACAACAGATGAAAAATTCAAACCTGTAAATTCCGAGATCAAGCTCCCTGTAAAAGAGCTCGGGAAATTCCTCCCTCAGAGTCCGAATTGCATAACCCATATTCACATAATAATTCCGCTTCTCCTCTTCCTCTCTGTTCTTCATCGAACCCGGCTTCACCAAAGCTGAAAACTGTCCGTACAGCCTCACATTACCGTCCAATTCCGAAGTCCTGGCTTCGCATTCCTTAATCCTCGAACAAACCCTAAACCTAGCTCTACTCCTAGACCCGAATTCATCTCCTTTCTTCAAAAGCGCTACGTTAGGGTTAGGGCTAGGACTGGACAGAAGCTTCGCCGGGTAATCGACGGGGCGGTAGCAAGAGAAGGACGTAAGTTCCGGTGACATGATGGGGAAAGCCATCGGGAGTTGATTTCCGGCGAGGCTGATGAGAAAAAAGAGTTGAGATCAGAAGAAAATCACGGTGGAAATGCCATTTTTTTTATTTTCCCGAGAAAATTCAAGAGGATTATATTGAGAGAAAATGAGAAGGAAAAAATGGAAAATGGAAATCCTGTTTGGATAATACGGTATGTATTTTTCGTTTTTTGGATAATCGGAAATATCAGGGGATTAAATTGGGAAAATAAAAAGTGATTGGTAGCTGCAATAAGGTTACATCATTAGGGGTAAAATTGGAAATGAAATGTCTAAAAAGAAAAAAGTTAAGAGTTTTCGTGAGGTGGCCGGTCTCTGGCTCTCCACGTATTGACCTGTATGTGGACTGAGTTTCAGTTAAACTCTTTTTTCAGTTTTGTTCCTTTTTTGCCCTTCCTGGAAAAATACATTTATTGATGTGCCACTTGCTATAGACTGGGATCTCCATTATTTCATGTGGTGGAATTTTTATGCCAACCAATTTTCTAATCTTTTAAAACTTTTTTTTCTTGTAGTATTAATTACCAACACAAGCTATTGGTGTTTGTTGAAATATTGGGATTTGGGTTCCAGATAGAACTGATTAATTATAGGGTTTGACTCAATATTATGTTCAGTTCATCAAATATTTAAAACGTGTCGTTTTACCGCTAAACGCGTGAGTCAACGATTAATAAGTTGTTTCAGATTAGTCTGAGCTCTCGAGTTCGAGTCTTAGGAAATGCAGCTGCGTTAAAACTTGGTAGGGAGAGCTTTGCCGCACTTGTGCTCCTCCCCGACTCGAAAGAAGATTAGTCTGAGTGTGATAGAACAGCTTAAAAGTGTCAACCGCGAGTTTGCAGATCCGCTCAAAAACCTCATAGCTTAGACGACAACAAAAAAAGAAGAAAAAAAAACGTGCCGTTTTAGTTTCAGAATTATCAATGAACTATTTTTGTCTAAAATTTTGTCTCATGCAACAATTGAATCTAAAGTATCATTCATGCGGCTACATTTTAGTCCATTAAGTTCATTCTTTTAACGAAAGTCGTTAGTTCATGCTTATACGAACCATAATTTAATAACAAAATTTAAAACTACTTAAGTGGAAATGATGTGGCATGTCTATGAATAATAGTTGATAACAATCTTCTTATTACCCTTTAAATTTTGATTTTAGATTTAATGGTTCGATCGAGGTGTACAGAAAAAACCGTAAAACCTGGTAGCGACCTTTCAATCTGATTGTATCAACACCTTCAAACAATCTCTTGAAGTTGAACTGCTCACTTTTCAGTTTAGCTAAACCCAACTTGTCAAAGAGCGACCCACAAATAACCCACCCGTCAGCCCGATTGAAATCCCCGTAGACACTATTAGGTTCGCCCGTCCGATTACGTTTCGATGATCTTTACTCTTTTGATTTGTATTTTCTTAAATCTCATTAATAAAAATGTATATTCTTTCAAGTTTTAACTAGATTTTGGCCAAAATCCATCTGTATTGGACGGATTGCACATAAATGGTCAAATTGATCGTAACCCACAATTTACATTCATGAGTTACAAAACTCGCACATGCAAAGAGTGGATTGAGTTGCCCATTTGCATAAACGGACAAATTATACCCATGAAGACCCACAAGTGCAACGATCGAACCTGGTCCAGGAGAACCGCTACAAGACACCGGTCCGACCGTCAGAGGTAGGAGCATGGTCTCTAGTTACAGTAGTTTTTTTTTTTTTCTTCAAATTTTCTTGCTTGACTGCGCTTATTTCATCTTTTATGTTCATGTTTGCTTCAATTGTGTAATTCGTTCGAACCTTTTAGTCTATGAGTTAAGACAACGAGACTTGTGTTACAGATTGACTTTACTGTAATTGGTGGTTAAGTTTGTATTTTACGTGTCTGTTCCGAGCTGTCATGTGTCCACCACGATCCGCCGAGAGCTTCGATTAGCATTTTTGCAAGAAGCACGACGAAAAGTGGAAATGCGACAAGTGTTTGTGAATCATTGTCTGTATGTTTCTTGCTCTATTTGTTTGCTGCAATTGCTGTTAGGTTTATTTATTTATTTTTATAAGCAACGGAACATCATACTCAAAATAATAATGTTTGTCACTCTCTAAAGAAAGCGTCACCATAAACCGCACCTCACAAATTTCATCCTATATCGTCGACAAAAAAGCTCGAACTTGAGAGCTCAGAGGGAATACAAAGTATTTTAAGCCTAACCACTTGACCCTACACATTAACTGCCACTCCCAACAACGTTGGTATCCAGCTGGGAATAGGTACTATGGTATTCGTGGTCTTATAATGATATTTATGGGTAGTGTCAATAATGATCCATTTAAACTTAACTTGTCAAATTTGTGAATAAAAATCAATTTATTTAATTGTCATAAACATGTCATATTGTATCAATCTGCTTGCAAATTACCGGTATATATATATATACACCGGTAATTTAACTTATTTGTGCTCATATAGTTCGAATTGACTTATTTAAAAAAATACTCAAATCTTAATAAGATGAGCGAGCAACACCCGTAAACACAAATTGTCACCCAAGACCAAAGACAAATTAAGATTTCAAGATAAGCAAACACACAAAATGGCCAAAATAGAGTTGACAAAAACACAAGCACAGCAACTTGACAACAGCACAAGACACAAGGACTAGCATCCAAGAACATGTATAGAACCAAAATCCTTCATAGCTGAGCTTGTGGCCACAATGTGACCATTCAGAAGTCCCCATAAACTTTTAGACCCCTCCAAAAACATGCTTTAAACACTTCTAGCTAATAACCAACATTCACTAGATCGCGTTAAAAACCCTAAATTTGGACGAACCCCTTATCATAATAGCTTTCAAGCTGTCAACACCATTTACCTACGTTTGTTGTATTGGCAGGGACTTGTGCCACAAGAGAGGATAGGTAATCCCTACCCGACCTCCATTAATGGTTGCACCAACATGATGTGCTTATAACGCTAATCCCTACACTACCTCCATTCAACTAGTAAAATTCCTACTTGAATCTCGTGGGATGCTAAGAATGTACAAATCAATGTAAGCAACGCAAACACGATACAATGTTAGTGTTCCTTGTGCAACTGATATAAGTAAACAACACATGTTACCATGTTCCCCAATGTGTATCTCTTTCCCAAACTAAGAGTGGTCGCTAAGCAAATTTCCTCTAGCAATATTCAAAATTTTAATACGCAAACCAATTCGTATCTAGATGCAGAGACTTTCTGCCGAGAAGAAGCTTCACTGCCCTAAATACTTGTGGCTCACCTATACACACAAGGCGTATGAAAATGTTAGCCACGAAAATAGTAACTAGACACATCACCCTCTCGTCATTGCATTCCCCTTCAAGGTAGCTGTCCATGGACCACTAACATGGCGACCAAGCAATAATGCAATGAAGGACAAACACAGCTATGCCTACTTTACTCCAGCGAGCCAACCTAGACCATAGTTTTAACAGGAAGACATTTGAATGTCGGGTTCTATTATTACTAATCAGAAATGGTTCATAGCAACGAAACTAATCAAAATTCAAAACCTGGCCTGTTCGAATTCAGAAACAAATATATTATCCATAATGTGATATATTGAAGCATAGAATATGGGATGTAAACATATAAGTATCTGAATAAACAATAGCAATTTTCATTCTAAATGGACTCAACCATGAAAATAAAGATTAAGCCTAAAAAAAATACTTGTTGGGTTGAGAGATTTTGCCACTTCAATGCTCGCAAGCCTCATCCATGTGTGTTAACAGCTTCCCAAATCAGGTTCTTGGGAGCAGGATTGGTGAGGTCCCTTGCCTGCAGAGCAGCGGTCCTCAGCGTCCTCAGCGTCCACTGGTTCGCCTCCAGGAACGACAAGCTCCGGTAAGGTAAATTGTGCTTCTTGCACAGATCCCGGACCACCGGAGCAATGTTCCTCAGCTGGCACCTCGGCATCCTGGGAAACAAATGGTGCTCCAGCTGAAACTGCAACCCACCAAAGAACCAATCCATATAAGGCGAGCAGGAGATATCCAGAGTCCCGGCGGTCTGCTTCTCGAACCAATCGTTGCCTTTCGGAGGACCGAGATAGACATTGGCTGCGAAATGGTTCAATGTGAATTGAATGTGCTGCAGAGATGTGACAACAAAGCTTGCCATCACAAACATCACCCTCTCGGGCCAATTGGGCAGAGCCATGACCAGGAGAGGAAACCAGGTCCAGAAAACCATAATCCCCATTATGTTCAAGGCTCTGTCCGGGACCTTCCGGCTCGAGAACAGCAGCAACAACGTCTGGACAAACAAATTGACCCTAGCAACACACATGACTGGGTAATAGGTCAAGTGCTGGTAGCTGATGAAGAATCTGGCGACGGAATCGAACGTCAAGGTCCTCCCGTAGAATCTAGATTTGATCGAATTGAAGAATTTGGAGGAGACGGCGAGCATCGGAATGTGCTGTAGATCGGGATCGTAGTCGAGGCTGTTGCAGGCAATGTGGTGAGCATTGTGTGTCCATTTCCACCAAGCAATGCTGATTCCGGTGAGACAATTTCCGGCGATAAGCTGAGCGATTCTGTTGAATCTGGGACTGGTCATGACCTGAGAATGCCCAGTATCGTGACCTATATAAGCACTCTGGATCCATAGCAGACCCAAGAGCATCCCGCTAAATAGATGAACCAGCGTGCTCTCAGAGCACAAAACGCCATAAAACACCATCGCTAACATAATACCCACAGCGGTAAGCGAGTACAACATCACATGACCCTTGTTCTCGAACAGTCCCTTCCTCGAAAACTCCACGGCGAGCTTCCTGAAATCCCTGGAGACCTCGGAGGGCTCGAAATCCTTGAGGTACAGCCCGGTGAAGAACCGATCGAGATGCTTCCAGGCCGTGCCGGGGTGGTAGGCGATGAACGCGTCGGTAACATCTTGTCCGGCGAGATTGAGGAGAGGCACGTCGCCGCCGGGATGCTCCTTAGCCCACTTTGTGACATCGTAAACCTTACCCTGAATAGAGATCCACAAATCGCCGGGATTGTTGTGCAACTTCAGCTCCTCCTCCGTAATATATTTCCGGTCACCGCCGTCCATCGGAATCGGAGAAGCTAAGAACAACAAAACTAGATAAAACTATAAAAACAAAAAAGTGAGAATAACCGGAAAGCGTACAATGCGGCACCGCAACACTAGTTTTTTTTTTTTTTTTTTTCCGTTGAGACTCAAATCAAATCAAGAACCCTAAGAAAAAGGGATTTTTTTTACTTGATTTGATTTGATTTTTGAATATTACAGGAATTCAAAAGGAAAGGAAAAAGAAAATAAAATGGTGGTGTTGTTTTTGAAGATTTTTGGTTATTCTGGTTCTTGAAGATATGGCTTAAGAGACGTTTGTTTTATATATAGACGCGGTCTCTGCGGTTTCGACTCTACGCTATATATTTTACTGCGCGGTAAACGGTTAACCATCCCATCGTGTTTTTAACCAACAACAACTCTTTTTAACTAATATGCTACTGAATATTCGATTATGGAGTATTTGATTTGTGCCACGTGGATTTCGGTTTCGGGTTGGTAAACTTGTAAAAGGAGTGCCAACGGCCAATCCACGTTGCTGACTGGGTTTGACGCTGGAGTTACTGAATTGCCCTTGTGGTTTTTGGAAAATGGCTACCTTGACCATGATTGACTGTGGGCCCCAGTAATCGACGGAGATTGGTGAGGTGTCACAGAGATACGGTGGCGCGCGATGCAGGAGGAGAAAAAGATATTTTGGGGGACATGTCTAATGGTATTAATTGTATTAATATTTAAAAAAGAAAATAGTAAAATATTTATGGGCCGCACATGTGGAGGCCAATGGTTGACGCGCTTAAAGGGCAGCAGATGCTCACGCTTAGTCCTCAACTCCAAAATTGTGCCATTTCAATTCTTGGTTCTACACTGCACTAAGTTTTCTTTATTTTATTCTCTATATT
>JAYMTH010002890.1:0-11751 GCA_036897465.1 Pelargonium australe | reverse complement strand
AACTTTGGACTGCTACTTATCATTTGAAAGTTGGAGGACTAAATTGAAACGTTTTTGACAGTATAAGGACTAAAATGAACATTTTTCCCTCTTTTATTAACGTAGTAAGACAATATGTCATCATACCCAACTGCCATTTCACACCTACCTTCGTCTTTACATTCTTTTCAACCCAATTTATTTTGTTTTGTTTTATTATTTTTATCTTATACAAGTAACATACAGTGGTGGATCGAGTCATTTGGAGTTGGGTGGTTAATGGTTTTTACAGTAACGAATATCAGATTGATTGAACTATTTTTTTCAAGTTCAAATCATGTCTTAATGTGACGTCGTATGATATTTTTTTTTTCTTTTAGTCAATGTTCTACTTAGTTAAATTTAGTTCAAGTCTTGGTCAATGTCACTTATGCGCGAAGGTGGTCCGAGCGATGAAGGGTCCAGGTGAGATGGGGTCCGAGCGATGGAGGGTCCAAGTGAGATGGAGAGGTCCGAGCGGAATAGGGTCCGAGCGAGTGGAGGTCCGCGCACGCCTTGCCTTCCGCGTGGACCCCTTCCGCACACGTCGTCGTGCCCTCCAAGCGTGGGGTGGTCCACGCATGGAGTGGTTCGCACCTAGGCC
Source organism: Pelargonium australe (assembly GCA_036897465.1). Classification (NCBI taxonomy): domain Eukaryota; kingdom Viridiplantae; phylum Streptophyta; class Magnoliopsida; order Geraniales; family Geraniaceae; genus Pelargonium; species Pelargonium australe. The sequence goes on along the minus strand of JAYMTH010002890.1, from coordinate 11,129 downwards.
CTCTCCACGGTCGATGTTTCCCGCGCATTGGTTGATCTCCTTCTCATTGTACCCCAATTGATCTTTTTTGGACTTTATTTTAGTCTACGTTCTTCCTAAAACTTGGTTGACTTTTTTGACCGACGGAGCAAGCCACGTGTCACTTGATCATTAACCGACTTTATGGCGAATCACGGATATATCCACAGTTTTCTTGTATATCTTTACTCGTCTTGTTGAGATATGAAAAATTTAGAGACATCTAAATTTAATACACACATGAGATCACATATATTGTGAGATTCGCATAAGAACCTGTATATTTATCCGCCATTCATGAAGAATTGAAGACCCCTTATTCATGATTGCTTTAATCATTTTTACTCTCTAATTTTATTTGGCAATTGTGCTGCAACGTGGATCAAACTTTTTAGGCTACCGCTCGAGTATTATGAGTAAAGAAATTGGAGCGGTGAGAACTTTCTTGTAATCAACTTGAAAACAAATTTACTTGTTACTACGGAAATTAATTTGAATGGAAACACAATTAATTATGAATTTTGGTCATTAAATCTGTAGTTACTTATGCACTTGTTTGTGTATTTGCTACGTGAGCCTAATCTGTTATTATTATTATTCGAGTAGAATTCGTAATAGAAAAACTATTTTTTCATGTATAGATTTTTACATGTATTTCATATTGCTAATGAAAATATTTATGGTAGAACATGGATAAGTTTCAATATTTTAATGAATTTATTACAAATGTTAATATTTTGTACCTATTTTATTATAAATTGATTAATTTTTTTTTTCCGTAAGATTTGACGTATTATAATAAGCTTTTACAACTTGTTAGTTAGTGTATAACTCATAAACATTTAAATATTAAAAATCGTAAATATAATATTTTTTTTTGCTCAAATCGATAAATGTAAATATATATATATTATAACATTGAAAAATATCCATTTTTTACCCTAAATATTTTCATTAGTTATACTAAATACATGGAAAGTACATGTAAATAACATACACGTGGGAATACGCAATATTGTTATCTTCATAATTATTATCTGAATTCTAATATTCGTACTAAAGTGGTTGGAAATGGACCAAATCATTAGAGTGATGATGATATCACCTTGCATGTATTTATGGTCAATCTAATACATGATCCCACCTTTATTTGACTTGAATTCTTTGAGTTTACCTAGTGTTACAACTTACAGTACATGATAATTACACATATATCTCCTTATTTATACATTATTTACACGTGATTACTTTTAAATTTGGTTTGTTATTACTGGCTATATGAGGTACGCGTAATTCTTTATATATTATCTCTTATTGAGTTTCTTTACTCATTTCTTTGAGCCTCATATATAACTTTTCACCTATCATTTAACTCTCTATCTTCTCTTATCAGACATTTTATGTAACTCTTCACTTAAAAATTGGGAATGAGATCCTATCTATCTCTTCTCTACGGTCCACCCGTAAAGTTCAAAACGAGAATTAGATTCTATCTATCTCTCTTCAGTCCACTTGCAAAGTCATAACGGACTTGCAAGTGAGGAAGCGTGTTAGAATATAATACAACTACAAGCTTAAACTTTTAGTAAAGTTAATTTTCTAATAATAATGTTGTCATGGAGACGTGTACACAACACACCATTACTTGCTTGCAGCTAGCTCTCTTTAATTTACTTAGATTATGAATTCATGGTTAAGATTTTCCATGCAGATTCCGCCAATTCAGGCTGAGTTTCTTCACCAACTTCCCACAATTTAATTAATTGTAAACAAATTTGAAAGGGCCCGACATCCCACCACGTGAGATATGAACCTGCTACGCAAGTAAGGTTTGACAATATACATGCAAAAGCTAGCTAGCCATGTTGTTTTTGTCAAAGATGGTCCATCATCTAAATTCTAAACCCACTTTCTCATCTATACTATATATATATCCTACAATTTCATGTTTCGAAAATCATCGATCCATCGAGGCATGATATATATTATGCATGACACAATCATATATTTTATTTTTAATCAAAAGTGATGCTCCATATATATTGAAAACACAAACAAGTAGTGATGGAGACAAATATATTGACCCAACTTTGTCTTTTTGAAATATAGTAATGAAAAGAAAAGTGGGAGTTGAATGATGGAGGAATGATGAGAAAATTAGTGGTAATTTAATATTCCAAATGCTCTCATTCTGTGTGTTGTAGGGAATGAACAATGATTGAACCAAAGGGTTCCACCATATTGACTTTTGTTCTCCAGGCTTTAAATTAGGTACAAAGTTTGAATTATTGTGCTATTGGTTTTATTGATTGATGAGCTTGCTAGCTTTTTTTCTTCTTCTTCTTCTTCCCTAGGTTTCTTCATGCATAGATTTGCAGAAGTTGCTAAGAAACCTCTGTAAAGCTGTGTGACGTTTATCTTGTGCATGTGCATGGAAGCAAACACGCCCCTTTAGTTCTCCAAGTATGCCGTGGGAAAATATTGTACGTGTTTCGAAGTGAGGAAAAGTGGAGGAGAAGAAAGAGGTTTAAGGATAGAAAGAACGGCAATTCTTTCATTTTCAAGATTGAAGATAAAGACATAAACTGATGCGATAAGAAAGTTGCATATTTATGTATGTCGGCAGTCATAATTCATATGCGATAACAATCGATCAAAGTATGTTAGTTTGAATAATTTGTAGTACCACAAGTGACATGCATGTCAACGGGATTAGATCATTTAAAGACTTTTAGAAAATATCATCTTAAAATTTACAAGTATTGATTTAATGAAAAATGACTTGTTCGTAGTCATTTGAATGATATTTATGACAAAAAGAGGCAATACGAGACAAACTGCTTTATATATGTCTATATATTGTCATGCTGACGATTGATTAAAATCATCTTTTAATATGGCCTATTAATATTTTATATATATGACTATGTGTCTATGTGAGCATAAGAAAGACAATATGTATACAAGCTAGTTGGCACCCACCATGCACAACGTTCCATTGGCAAAACCAGGAGGTCCACCACTCAATTCAACCTAAAATCTCATATGAACGATCGGAGAGAAAAATACCCAGAGATAAGAATGAAAATGACATCCATTGCTAGCTAATTTTCTTATGATCACCAACAAAAGAATTCTTCATAAATAATTATTAATTAAATCCATTTTTGGAAGACCAATGGAGGGGACTTTCTTCTTTTTTCTTTTACTAATCTTTCTTTTCCCTCTACTTTATATTAATATATTTGCATGGAATTGTTGATAGCTAGCTAGCAAGAAAATGAAGTATATATAAATAGTTGGTTAATTGGTTTGGTACTGTGGCTCATTCGATCGAAGAAGAACAAGTAGGGCCCAAATGGCTTGACTTGTGAAATCTTGAAGATTGGAAATATTAATTATGTTGTGTTGTTATGGGATTGGTTTTTGGTGCCTCTGCGGCTAAGCAAACTATAATACAAATTACAAGCCATCATTTTCATATAGCTATATACGACCTTGTTCAAATTCTAAGCTAATACTAATCCTAATACTATTGTTTAAGCATAAACGTGGGATCTTGTTTGTTTAAGCAATCACATGACCTATAGTTAATGGTTTCTTCTTCTTCTTGTGTCTTCTAGAGAAAATCACTAAAATCAAAGTGTTAGGTAATTTATAGACCCTAAGCTAGCTCACCATTTTTGCCTTTTTGGACATTCTTTTTTTATTTATTCATAACAGCAACAAAACAAAACAATTTGGTTTTTTCTTCTAATCTGTAGTCTGTACATACAGATCAAAAGTTTTCTTCTTCTTCTTAAATAATGAAAAAGAAAAATAAAAAATTTTTTTTCTTTTTTTAAAAAATGAAAAAAAAAAAAAAAAAAAAAAAAAAGAGGTTTGGGTTCAGATTTGATAACAATTGACCAGTAATTTTATAATTTATAGGTTATGTAAATATGGATGACGAGGAAGGAGGGCAGGTATAATTGTCCACAAGATTTGGCTTTTTGGATATGATGGAATTAGGAGATACTAAAATAATTGAACAATCAATTAACCTAAGATTGTTTAAAATAATGAATACACCATCATTCCAAATCTCACATGCATGGTTTAACAAAACCCAACTTTACAATATAATAATTATGATTACATCTCTAATCCTGTGTAATGTAGTCAAAATTAACGTTGAAATACATAAAAGTAGGGAACAAAATAAACACGTGCACAATGAGTGTACATTTGATGTGAACAGTTGATTATTCTTTATTTCAGACCACAAAGTGAAAGAGCTCAGAAGCAACTGTCAAACTTAGTTGCACATTGATATGTAACTGCCTTTAAGACTAAGAGGCCCATATATTCAAAATAAATATGACTGTTTGTCGGCTTGTAAGTGGGCTGCTCAAAGGCCCAAAAGGTTTTGAAATTTGTTGAGCTACACATCAAATTTACTGAACTGATTGTCTTAAGTTTTAACAAATTAACTGATTGCAGTCAAGTCGGGGAGGACCAGCTCGCAGTCAAGTCGGGGAGGGTAACTACTGGTTCGGTAGGCTCAGAGAGTTGTTAAGGTGGATGATTGGAGGAATCAGTCAAATCGAAGGAAAAAGTTTACCCATTACCTCTGATTTTAGTGATTTTAACGTTCTAGATATGATGGTTGCCAGTTTAGTGTCACTTTATTTTAGTCTTAAGAAAAAAAGTGATTGAAAGTTGAAACAATTGGAAATTATATTTCTAAACATGGTTGTTCTGTCCTGACCAATATTGAGAAAAATTCCAACTATCATTTTCCTAATATTAAACTATATATGTATCATATAACTCTTTCTAAAGATTTTGTGACTATAATCTTCAGATTCAATTATATTGGATTAAAAATGACAGAACAAGAAGAAATTTGTAAGACCAGATTGAACTTTGGCCTGGGCACAACAACCTGGATACTGAACCAACTGGAGTTGGGTCCAAATTCAGACAAGATGTTGCAATCTAGCTTCACAGGAAAGGAAGCCAACAATAAGCTGATAATTATTAAATGTTAAAAAAGAGATTTTTATTCCATTAGCTGAAACTGATAAAGAAAAGAAGGCATGGGGAAGAAGAATCTTATACATTTAATGTCTGGACAAACAACTCCAAATAACTTCCCTACAGCAAGCTACAAACAACAGCAGCAGGGCAGGGCAAAACTCCAAACAATCATGCACTTCTTTCTCTCACCAACTGAAACTTCCTGTTACAAATTTGATGCAGGGTCAGCTACAAATCACCCAATAAAAGCACAAGGAAATTACTCACAGTATCACCTCAAGAAAATTCATCACTAAACAAACAACTACAACATAGTTCACATAGGGATTTAATCTAATCACCAACAGCAGCAATTAGCCAATTGCCGAATTAGTTATAGAGAATACAAGAGTAGATATGAACATGAGTTCCAAAACACATTAACACACAATGTTTCACACTTTCACTCTCAAATAACGAAAAAAAAGAAATAATGTCCAGAACATAATTTCGAGGGAATTTATACATTAGGTGATCAACAATAGAGATGACCAAACCATATTGCAGCTCAATATTAGACTCATATGCAACAATATTACAATAAAGATGATTTACAGATGACATCAGGCTGGGTGGCAGTTCTCAAAGTAGCACAATCCAAACATTACAAATACAAGCATCCATGGAATAATGAGACCAATAAGGCACAATTCAAATATTAGTTTGCTACTTGCATGGTTTTCCTGTTTTTCTTTTGTCTAGGCATTATATATAACTTTGGGGGTCTTCCAAATTAATCCCACAGGTGATCTGTAGATAAATTCCAAATTATTTCTAAACTTTCGTTTGGTAACAATACACACCTAATTATCTATATTTCTCAAAAGTGCACTTCTTTTATCCCTCAATCACCAACATTCTCCTTTAGGCATTAATCTAGTTCTATGAAGTGCATCTTATTTCAAGGGTTTCCTTGAAGATAAGTTATAAAAACAGCCGAAATGGGAAACCCTGCCATATCATTTCTGGACCCAACAAAAGCCCCAGCTAGTTTGGGCATTTGAAACATGAATCATGGAAACTTTGGTCATCTGCTCTAAGCGTGTATTCTGTTGAAATGCCACTTGTCATAATTCATACTCCCTCCATCCAGATAATTGTCCACTACCCTTTTTAGGGAGTTAGCTATGAATGAATTATCAAAAATAACCCTAAGATGAGTTAGTTAGAATACTTGAGTTTGTTATAACAAGAGTACTATGGGGCATAAAGGGAAAATACCAATCCTATCTAACTAATCCTTAATCTCTACAAAAATGGGAAAGTGGACAGTTGTTTTAGAACGGAGGGAGTACATAAATATATAAACTAACTCACTTCCATTACAATCAACTCCCTTTGTAGTTCTTGAAATGTATCAATATTTATTTGTGTTAAAACGCAAACCAATAGTTTATATTGTCTACACTTATAAAGACTATTAAAGATGGGGGAAATTTTACCACGAAATGACAGAAATCCGGACCTAGAAAATTGCTAGTACGATATACATGATACAAGTACCAGTACCTATGGAATGTAATTTATCCAAATCACTCATTATTGCTCATGGTTAAAACCATCACCAAAGGCCTTTTGAACTTACTTTTCAGCTTTCCTGGTCCCATGCAAAAGCCAATGAAGCATTGCACTAAAATAATTCTCAAGCTCAAGTTAGCTCATGAGAAAGAAGGATGAATTATGCGAGAAACATTTCCACTGTGGAATGAATGAATGAATGTAACTTCCAATCAGCAACTAGTGGAACGTAAAATAAACAGTCGAGCAATCTTCTTTTGTGAGCTTGTCATATCCTATTTGTCCACTAAATTAACCTTTCTATTCCAAACTTCCAATAATACCATAAGAGGTATGAACATGCAAACATATAGAAGTACCTCAACACAAAACTCATTAGTTTGAAACCAGAGTAAACAAAATATTGAATAAACTTTTCTTACTTTAAACGTTATTCTGATACAAGTTGAGGCTCAATCAAATAGGAGGCAGGCATACTAACTTCCTCTCATTAAAAAAGTAAATATGTTCTTATTCAGGATTAAAAGTAGGGTGTAGATGAAGATATGCTGCATATAATAATTTGAAGAAAAAGAACAAAAAGTCCTTAATTGCACATCAAAGAGAGCACAGAGTCAAGCTAAATAATGTACCCTTTCCCAGTAATAGAGGTAATGGATACAATGGGCTGCTTTTACGATTTGACACTAACAGGCCAATAATTTGTGATTCTACAACTTATAGTACTGAAAACTTGGGAGCCATCTAGGAGAGATGCAAAATATAAAAGAAAAAAATCCACCATACTTATTAATTATAGAATGCAAGATAGAAAAATTATTGAATTAAAGCCTAAAATAATAATGAACAAATGAATTAAACTAAAGCAAATAATCAATTGAACTGAAAACTATAAGAACATGTCTACAACATGAGATTTCAAATGACGACTCTTACCTTGTCATTTGAAATTCTATAGTAAACCAAACATTGTATTTGTATTTGAAACACAATATTTCAGATGATGAATTTCAAATCAAATCCAAGTTTCCAAGCGCAACCTTAGGGAAATTAGATGTTTGTGGGCAATACTTGAAGGTGTTTATTATAATTGCCTCTAAATTGAATAACCTAATGCATGCAGAACACTGTACTTTGACAAAATAAAATATATATAAAAATGGCCCCATTTCATTATATTATACCAGGAAGTCTCATCCCTCATTCCTATCCCCATGTTCTTCCTTTCAGGACTTCCATATAAAACTGAATCCTTAGTCTCATATCTAAGAGATTTATATATCATAGCAAGGCTTTGTATCAAAGTCCCCATCTCCACATGAAAAACATAGAAGTGAAAGGCAGTACTTGTGTATTTTAGCAGTAATATCTATCTTAAGGGTTTGTTGCCATCACATTATGCATGTTATTCGTACTACATTTCATTGCCCGACTGACTCACCACAAAATTTAACTTTATCTGTCCGAATACTTTTGATCTCAGTTCAGAGGAGAATCCTTCCAAGGACCGGCACTATTTAAACCTCTTCGTAAGCAGTTGATTTCACAACTCAACAACTAACATGAAAACAAACTGTCAAGACCCACCCAATTGAACCAAATGAGCAAAAAAAGTTTGTATATCTGCTTTCACAGGTAAATTCATTGGAGGCTATGGTGAGCCAAAAGGAAAAAACAGCAGATGCAGTTCTCACGATTTCATAGTCCTCCAACAGTAGCTCTTTTTGATATCACTGTACCCAAACAAAATAAGGCTGACCGTACAATAAAGACTAAGCAATTCATCAAAATGTGTTCAATACCCTAAGTTTGAATAAATAAAAACATAACTGAGGAAACCCACAAGAGCCCACCATTTCCATTAACTTGAGTGAACTCACAGAAACCCCAAACTCAATCCAGAAAGCACAGTGTCATAATCCAAATATTTAAGAGAGATTATGACCTAGATTGAGCTCGACTACACGAAATTTATTGACCCTAGAGCAAAACCCTATAAATAAAAACCTGAAGTTGCTTCAAAAGAATCCTCTAGCAGACTAATTCATTAGATTATCTAAACAACAACACAACATAACACAGGGAAAAACCCCCAAGTCTTCCAAAATGAAAAAAACTAGATTGAGCACAACCCATAAAATAAAAATATTCAGGAGCAACGCCATATCACGAACCAATGGAAAAATGAGGGCATCGACAGAAGGGAAATCCGATCGAGCATAATCAGGCATAAAATCAAAATAGAAAGCAAACAAACGAAGAATTGAATTGAAAAGAAGACCGACCATAGAAAATCAGAAGACTAGGCATTGGCAGTTTTGGGGATAAAAGGAGCGCCCTGCTTCTTTGATTGCTTCAACTTGGCCTCTTCCTCGCGGATCTTCTGCATCTGGAGCATCCGCTCCATGACGAGCTCGTACTCGCACTTCTCGTAGGTGTGCCGCTCGTTCTCGCATTTCCAAGGCAGATAAAACTCAGATTGGCGGCACTTGTTGAGCGGGATCAGCAGGTGGGCGCATTGGTCTCTGTAGGCCAAAGGAACCCTAGCCTCAACCATTTCCTCCCGAGTCGCAATCATCTTCTTCGATGACCCTGGCACCTCCATTTTGCCCCTTTCTCTTCTCTTCTCTTCTCTGTAACTTCGTCTCTTTTCCTAAATGTTGCGTTGGATTGGATTGGAATGGAATCGATGTTTGTTTCTTTGGTTTGTATAGACTGTAGATACCTTCAACTAGCCCTCACTCTAACTATTGTAGTGCCCTCTACAACTCCAACAAATTTGCCGAAATTATATTAGGGTTAAACGTTTTCATACCTTGTATTTTTTTTATATATATTTTTTTTAATTTAACCCATGTTTAGTGTTTTTACTTGTTCCGATTTTTAAAATTTCTAATATTTATTTATTTGATACAAGTTACATGCTTCAACAGTTTGATTACCTCCACGTAGACTTTTTATTTATTAATTTACTCAAACTCACCATCGCAAATTTGTATATTATTTTGACTTCTACTTCGTCTTTCCTTCTTGCTAGACTTTTCTGGGTTTCTTTGCCTCTTCTCTGTCTAAGACTACAACGACTTACAAATAAGTATGAAATAACAAGAGATCGATTAATATAAACGTATGGTGACGAATATGGTAACCAATTTACTACCTTTCTTTGATCAATGCACAAAACCATTTTGTTGACCAAATTTATAGTACAAACAAGAGCTATAAATAAGAGTTTAATAATATTGAAATGATAAATATAATTTATACAAAGAAAATCAAAGTATATATATAACCTATTATACTACTAGGTTATATTTGATCGTCTAGATTGAATAGTTGTGGATTATGTTACCTCACGCTATCCACTTAGGGATTGGAAAAATGAATTTCTTAAATTTACAAAATAAGACTTGTAAATGTGGATGCTTGTCCAAAAAAGTTACTTTTAGAAATAATCTATAGTATGTGTTTAAGGTTGTTTGTTTTATTTATATCGACTTTTAGATATCTCTGCAACCCTTAGTGGGCTATTATTATACATGGTGTTGATATATATGAGGATAAGGAGTGATGGAGCATCTGTCTCCAACACTTACCCGGCCCCTAGTTGTTTCATAAATTACGTGTTGCTTGCTGGGCCTGGGTACTGGTAGTGTGACTTAATTATCATTCATCTGTAGTACATACATATATAGATGCGGCATTAGTATTGGTTGTAGCTAGCTCTAAGGTTGAATTGGTTTTAGCACCAATTGAGTACTATTCCAGTGAGGACCACAACAAACGGCGCTTGCTTTGAGCCTATATATGTTTCGTTATATACAACTGTTTTCTGTTTATGTTCAGTTTGCTTCCAAAGACATTTCTTTTTCGAGTTTGGAGATTGAAAACAAAAAACCACCCATTGTAAAATCTGAGAGATGATTATTAGGAAACTAAAGATCATGGATTTGGAATGAAATGAAACATATGGAAACAATACCAAATGAATGGCAACGCCATGTCCCATTGACAAATTAGATAATTAGATCACAAGTGGTTGTACATATCATTGGAATGCAAAGAGTGCGTGGAATGATATATATATATATATATATATATATAAACTCACTTTATTGCACGACTAAGGTTAGTAAGGTGTTGATGATAGTAATCAACCCTAGTGTGATCTACTAGGGCTTCCTTTAGAGATATGCTTGCATTATTTGCATCACCAACTCCATTTTCAGTGATGTAAATGACAGGATTTTTGTACTTTCTTTTTGTATACATCAAAAGATCATAAAAGCCTTTCGGATAAACAAATAGCCAAGAAGAAGCTGTCTGCAACATGATTCATAATTAAACCAGGGGAAAAAAAAAGGTAATTAGTTATAGATTAAGAGCACTATAGTATATATTAAAAAAAATTAAAGCATGAAAATGTATGTAATAGTTAACGAGTTTGTTAATTAGTAGCACACCTTTGGACCGATAGGTTTTCCATTGCGCTCGGCTGCGAATTGTGATCACTTGTTAGGATGGAATATATA
>JAYMTH010002889.1:0-11752 GCA_036897465.1 Pelargonium australe | reverse complement strand
TGCCCAAGTCCACCTCTTGCCTTGTGCAGAAATTTAATATGAGTGGCGACAAGACTTGAACTCGAGACCTTTTGTTACTAATGCTATGATACCACGTAGAGAATCATATCAACTAAAAGCGTAAGCTAATAGTTAAAAACATAATAATAATTTTATAATCTAACATACTGTGTTTATTATTATTATTTTGGTGGTGTAGGTGGGTATAAATAATTGTACTAATAAAAATAATTTACTTTAGATGCAAAAGTCCTTGAGTTGTGTTGAAATAATTGCTTGTCGTGCTTACCAAATTGGATATTTAAAAACTGTATTTTAAGAACAAATGTGTATCATGTGGAAACTAGGTGTAAGTCTCATGCTTAACCATGTGTTTTAATTTAATTAATAGCTTTACTTTAATTGAAAAGTAAGAAGAAAAAGAATGGCCAATCTTTAGGTGACATATTAAATAAATGGCAATTTGTTTAGGTGTAGATCCTATTAATTAGTCAAAAAAGATAAAGAGGTTGGGACAATGATATTGTCTTTGGCCTAATAAGTAGGGTTTATTAATCTATAAAACTACATTAGTTTGATAAGTTAGTTATCCAATTCTCAAGAGAAATTAACTCTCGCTATTAGAGTTGACAAATTGAAATGTGAATTTGTGAGTCTCTGAAACTCGAGTAGCACAAAATGATCAATTTTGCACATGGTCGGGTTTGCATCCACACATACCTGTGTGTTTACCCATTACACCCGCAAGCTAAAATGAACTTGCAATCATCTGAATCAGATCATATTATGCATTTTCGACTCAGACTTGAATCAATAACTTCATTCCATGCTGAAAAAAGTTAAATATTACACTACACCCGTCTTAAAATAGATGTAGGTTTTTATTCAATTATTATTTACTACATTATTTCTCTTAACTTGCATAACAATTTTCTAAAACTATATGTGACATTTGAAAAGATGTTGCATCTCATAATAAATGTTACTCCTATTTCCTTTTACAGTTTAATCTAATAATAATTAAACAAATTAATTTAGCAACCTACCCTCCAACATGGAACTTAATTAAGTAGGACCAAACACTGCATGTAATTTTACAATTGGTTGAGCTGTCAAACATTTGAGGACTGTGTGTACTCAAATTATTAGGTCAAACCCACAATCACATCACTTTATTATTATTATTATTTTTACCCAAAGTGCATTATTTGATGCCATTACTAGTGTTTTGCTTGTTTCTACTTAGCAACGAGATTCGTTAAAGTGGGTAATAATAAATCCGACATCGAATAGATACGAGTTAAAGAGACTACATATAATATTGTAAGTGAAATTCTACTAATTGAGTTAATTTTTCAGTATTGAAAATTCAAACCATTATATTATAACTTATTATTGGAATTTAACATAATTCAGACATTGGTCCAACCTCCCATTGTGGTTTCCGTATCGACCAGACAATTTAGATAAACACTCACTTTTTACACTAAGAACTCAAAACAACCCAAAACCGCGGTCCGAAACTTGAATCCCATGCCTCTTTCAGTTCATATGCTTTACTAAACCGAGCAAAACAATCCAAATCGCGGTCCGAAACTCGAACCAAATAGCTCTTTCAGTTCGGATGCTTTACTAAACCGAGCAAAACAATCCATATTGCGGTCCAAAACTCGAACCCCATGGCTCATTCAGTTCGAATGCTTTACTAAACCGGGCCCCGCTTGTGGTTTCCGTAATGGCCAAACAATTTAGATAAACTCTCACTTTTAACACTAAGAACTCAAAACAACGCAAACCGCGGTCTGAAACTCGAACCCATAGCTCTTTCAGTTCGGATTCAGACGAGGCTTTACTAAACCGAGCCCAAACCCGCCTCGAACCCCGAATAGAAAAAAATTATTTGGGCCCAAACGAAACACAAAACGGGCTTGACACGTCTCAACAAAAACGCAGCGACTCGCGAACCCATTAGATCCAAGGTCGGTTTCGAAGCTTCATCAGCGGTTTATGACACGTGTCACTTCAAAAAAACTTAGGCGCGTTTTTTAAAATCACAAAATAAAAATAAATAAATAAGCTATATATATGCGCATTTTTTGTTTTGTTTTGTAAGCGTTGATGGCTTAGAAACGAAGATCGATTACGTATATAAATCATTTTTTTTTTGTCCTCCAAAAAATCAGGTTGGTGTGTTGTTGTCGCGATTAATTTGGGATTTTTAGGGTTTTTGGTTTGTTTGGAGATTTTGATTACATGATGTTCAGGTTTTGATTTCTTCCAAAACTCGCGGTTCTTCTCCGAACTGTGTCTATGAATGTTGATTTTGAATTTTTTTGAATTTTTATTTTGGTTCGATTGTGTTTGGTTGTTGAGAAAATGCGGGAAAATTTGAAGAATACAAATGCTGTTTGCATGAGAGCCGAGAAAATGAGATTAGATGAGAATTGAATTGGATTTAGTGTGTGTTGGCTTTTGTATTCAATGTTTGCTCTGAATGAGATGATGCATTGCTGAAATCATTTCTGTATAGAATAATATTTGCATGAGATTTTAGGATTTACTGTATCAATTATTCTGTTGAATATCAATGCTTACTGAGATTGTGCATTACTGTAGTATTTGAATAATGTTCGAATTGAATTAACATTGAGTTTGATTTATAAACAATTTTTTTTTTTTTTTCTTTTTCTTTTTTTTTTTGGAAAATGAGAATATTGATTTCTGGTTCTGTTATTGTTTGTTTGGGAGCAAGGAAAACGAGCTTACATGAGGATTGGATTTACTCTGTGTGCCAATTTTTCATTGAATGTTTGTGCTGAATGAGGTGATGCATTGCTTAAATGATCTTTGTATTGAATAATTTGTGTATGCTGAGTTTTAGATTTTGTCAAATTTTCTGTTGGATATCAATGCTCACTGAGATTGTGTATTATTGTAGTATTTGAAAGTTTGATTTATTTCTTTTGAATTGGAAAACGAAAATGTTGCCTTTTCAGTTCTGTAATCGTTTGTTTGGGAGCCGAGAAAATGAGCTTAGATGATTTATTGTGTGTGTGTGTGTCAATCTTTGTATTGAATGTTTGTGCTGAATGAGATGATGCATTCCTTAAATTATGTTTGTATAGAGTAATTTGTGTATGCAAGTTTAAGATTTAATTTGTCAAATTTTCTGTTGAATATCTGTGCTATGGTGCATTATTGTAGTATTTGAATAATCTCCATATTGAATTAATACTGAGTTTGTGTTTTCTTTTTCCTAAATTGCAAAATGAAAACATTGAATTAATACTGAGTTCTGTCATTGTTTGTTTGGGAGCTGAGGAAATGGGCTTAGTTGAGGAATGGGTTTACTGTGTGTGTCAATTTTTGTATTGAATGTCTGGTGAAGGAGATGATGTATAGCTTGAATAATCTACGTATTTATTTAATTTGTTTAAGCAAGTATATATATGGAGATTGAGTATGGTTGGTAGATTTCGTAAAATGTATTTTTTCTAATCCCATGCTATGAATTTGATTAACCTGTCTGTGTCTTTGTTTATTGTTTTTATTATAGGGATAGTGCAATCATGGCAACTGCTACCATGGCTACTGCAGCCGGCGCAGCTGCACTTTTGTACTACACACTGAACCGAAAATTAGAGACTTCGGAGGATATTGAAGATGTTGAAGAAAGTGCTGAAGATGTGCCGAGTCAACCTCTGTTACGAACTGAAAGTGTTGTTTCCACTAGGCTTATTCAGGCCCCCGGGACATGGTTGGAGACCATTTCAACATTATCGGAGACCCTTAGGTTTACTTACTCCGAGACATTGGGGAAGTGGCCCATTGGGGATTTGGCATTTGGGATCACCTTTCTTCTCAAGAGGCAGGTACGGAACTTTGATGATTTTAGTATCTTTGTTGTCTCTGTTTGTTGTTAAAATCGTATGTCATAGACTCATAAGAACCCTTAATGAAGCTTGGTTTGAGACTCTTGAGAATGAAACAGTTGCCATGCAATTTTGGAGATGAATATTTGAAATCCTTTACATCACTTGGTTATGTCTGTCATAGTATTGCTACAGAGCATATGTATGAAGCTGCAAGCATTTGAGTGGCGTCATTGAAAACTTAATCTAAGCAACTCGGTATAAACAAAATACTACTCATTGGAACTGATTTTCAGTCGGTTTCGGTTTAACTGCAGTTTGGGTAAACTACAAACCGTCATCGAAACCATAAACTTCCAACAAATCAAACTGTGTTTGTTAGCTCTCCGGTGCGCGGTTTCCGGCTTCCGGTTATTTATGGACATCCCTATTAAGTCCATGCCAAAATTGCTGACATTCCCCGCGCTCAGTTGTAGGTTAGGAGTAGATAATCACATAATCCTAGCTTTTGTATTTGAATACTCTGTGTCCTGGTACCTCATAAAATCACATTACATCTTGTCTGTGGATCAGTTTTACCTGTTGCATCATTTGGTTAAGAAAATTGAGACTTTTATCTCTTCCTACATATACTTGTCAGTCATACCAAATAATTCATATTTTGTTTACAGAAAAGAATTTCAAATGACCTCAACTTTTGTATTATATGCTAATTGCTATACATGAGTTATCTAATCTAATTGGCCTAGCTGCCGATTTATTATTGTGTTTTCAGGGGAATTTACATGCCGGCAGTGTGTTCGGTGGTAAAGATAGTTTACAGCTCAAAGGACCAGAAATAACTGCCGAACTTAAATATCTTTTAAATCTGTTGACACTGTGCTGGCATTTTTCCAAAAAACCATTTCCGTTGTTTTTAGAGGAGACTGGCTATTCTGAAGAAAATGTCCTCCTTCAGGAACCCAAAGCTGGAGTAAGTCATATTTGGCAATAGTCTTTTAAATATTTCCTTAGCATGATTTATGCTGTTTGCTGTCTCCACACTTTCTACTGAAGCCCTTTCAATTTACTTTATGCAGATTTTGAAGCCAGCTTTTACGATTTTAGCTGACCACAACTCAAAGTGTTTTCTCTTGTTGATTCGCGGGACACATAGTATCAAGGATACTTTGACGGCTGCAACTGGGGCTGTAGTACCATTCCATCATACTGTTGTACATGAGGGAGGAGTGAGCAAGTTAGTTTTGGGTTATGCACATGGTGGAATGGTTGCAGCTGCGCGATGGATTGCAAAACTTTCTACTCCTTGTCTGACTGAAGCACTCGGTCAGTATCAAGACTATAGAATTAAGGTAAATACATGTTATCCCTGCATCTGAAATCATGTTTGTTATCCCCCTCACTCCCAAATGAGTGTTCTGTTCACTTTCCCATTTTTGTAGAAATTAAGAATAAGTTAGTTAGGATTGGACACATTCCCCCTTATACTCCCATCCACTCAATGGGTTTTAAATAATTTATCCTAGGCATATTGTTGGTAATTTATGCATAACTAACTTACCATAAGGAAAGTGGACACTCGTTTTTGGACAATCTTCTTAGAGAAAGTGGACACTCTTTTTTTGGGACGGTTGGAGTAATTCACAAATTTAGTATTTGTGCCTTAAGTTTTCAGTTCGGGACCTCTTCAGCTGATTCCAAAGTTGACAAAATAAATTCATTTAAATACATGATTGATTACTTATTTGGTAATGTTTGCTATTGACTGGTTCATGAGGCAGCTAAAATTCAATGATCTCTCGTCACTTCATTTCTGACAGATAGTAGGACACTCTCTGGGTGGAGGTACAGCAGCCCTTTTGACGTATGTGTTGCGTGAGCAAAAGGAATTGTCTACAACTACCTGTGTTACATTTGCTCCAGGTTTGTGTCCATCACTATGTCCGGAAATTCTCGCTGTTAATAATAAAATTCTGTTGTGTACATTGTCTACGGTTTGGCATTGCTTTGGTGAGTGTGCCATTCATGATTCTTTTTGCATTGTCTTAAGACTGACTGGATATCGCACATGCAGCTGCTTGTATGACATGGGAGTTGGCTGAATCAGGCAATGATTTCATTACTTCTGTTATAAATGACGCTGACCTAGTACCTACTTTCTCTGCAGCGTCTGTGGATGATCTGCGCGCTGAGGTTATGTCCCTGGTTTCTGTTATTCAATATTTGTTATCTCCTCTTTGCTTTCTTGTTAGTGTGTTAATATCCAACTCTTATTCTTATCCCGGTTGAAATATGTTGAAACGTTGCTCTCCCTTTTGATTCTATTTTCTGTTAGTTTCCCTACTAAATGGTTTGCCTTTCTCTGTATTTTTTTTTCTGAAAAACAAAAGCATCTTCCCCATTTTTTTTCAGGTGACAGCTTCTGCTTGGTTGAACGATCTAAGGAACCAGATTGAGCGCACAAGAATCCTTAGTACCGTATACCGTTCTGCGTCTGTTTTGGGTTCACACCTTCCAACCATAGCAAGTGCAAAGGCAAAGGTTGCTGGAGCTGGGGCAATTCTGCGTCCAGTTTCTAGTGGTACACAGGTGCTTCTTTTCTTCTTGAATCAATTTACTTCCAAGCTTGACATATTTTCTATCATTACAGTGCACATATACGTCTTATTTTTAATTTCTTGTACAACACTCTTAAAATTCGAAGGTAGTATTTAAGATCCGACTCCAATTCTCATCGATTGTCTTTTTGTTTAGATTGTTTCATGTGTCACTTTCCAATTTGATTATTGGTTCTAACTCTTACAGGTTGTAATGAGGCGAGCCCAGAGCATGGCTCATGCAGCATGGTCACGTCCCTCCCTTAGCTTGTCCTCGTGGTCCTGCATCGGTCCACGTTACCGTGCAGCCGCCGCTGCGGCTGTCGCCAACTCAAACAACGAGCTTCCCTCGGAGGAGTCTTCCTCGAGAGTAAACTCTCACAAACCAACCACGACAACTGCCATTGAAACCATCGAACTCCCTGTATCCTCCTCTGTAGGAGAGGAATGGACTTCAGAAGTCGGATGTTCTCACGAAACTGATCCTGACGCCGATACCAATTCTGATCTCAGTGATGGCGAGGGCATTGTAGGCAGTGGAGTTGAATTGTGGCAACAACTTGAGCACGAGCTTTACGAGGGCGAGGAGGCTGACGCTGAAAAGGAAATACGAGAAGAAGAAGAAGCAGCCATTGCAGAGGAGGTAGGCGAGGATCAAATTCAACCCGAGAGCTCCCTCCCAGAAATGAGGGAAGAACACAGATTCTTCCCTCCGGGGAAAATAATGCATATCGTTACACTAATTCCCGAGTCAGACGATAATGATAATGATAACGATAACGATGATGATGATGATGATGATGATGATGATCCTTCGAGCCCTTCCTCTGGCGAGTCGGGGAACAGCCAACCGGTAGAATCCAAGGTCGGGATTTTCCTCACCCAACGATCCTTATACAGTAAGCTGAGACTCTCACAGACCATGATAGGTGATCACTTCATGCCGGTTTATAGGAGGCAGATCGAAAAGCTGATACGAGATCTTGAAAGGGAAGGCGAAGAAGAAAAAGAAGAAGATTCTGGTGACCGGAGTCGAAGTAAAGAGGCAGTGCTATAGCAAAGAGGATCACAAAGAGTTTATTGGATAGTTTGGTCTCAGTACAGTTTTGGTGAAGTTGTGTTAGTTGTTGAAGTGTTGTGTAATAGCTTAATGTTATATATAGAGATCTATATATACACCAAATCATGTAATGTACATTTGAAAATTTTGTGTAAAGAACATTCACAATTCAATTGATTATTTATTCAGATTTTGTCATGTGATTGTGCTTTGAAATAGTTATAGATTTTTCTTTTGAACTTCATGTGGTGTTAGGGTAGTGATATATGTTGACACAAATTTTACCTGATTTCTGTTTGTGTTGACTAATTCAATTTTAACCGTATAATTATGTTCGTGTCAAACCTACATACCACGTCAGACTGATAGTTGAAATTATTCAATTTAACATGATATTAAACTTTCACTACGAAACGAGCATATCCACGAACAACGACTTCTATTTGAAAGAAATGCAAGGATGGTCTCATGGCCAGCTGAAACTTGCTGAGTCATCCACAGAGTGGATGACACGTGGGCTAGTCTCTATATCCACGTCAGATATTGCTTTAAAAATGGGCATCTTATGCTTCACTTTTCAATCTACACGTCAGACTGATAGTTGGGCTTTGGTTGACCTAAACCAAGCGTATCCACTCAACCAAAAACCAAACAACTTCCAGCCATGTTATTTATTTATTTTAGTATAGAAGACAATTTGGATATCGAACCGAATATGAGCCGATTTTTTGGATTAATACTCTGCAGATTCCCAACTATTGTATTTTAAGGGTTATTCCTTAATTATCTAACTACTCGTTCAATTTTATGCACGATAAATATACAATATTCAATATTTCACTAATCATTTGTTCGCAAGTTCAAAAATATTATTATTGCAACAATAAATATATACTAATCTACGTATAAATGAAGGTAGAAAAAAGCATACATATACCCAAGGCCCAAAGGTAGTGACGCAGTTGGCAACACAAGTTGCGTGAGTGAGAATAACGTTTGTGTTCGATCCGCGCTCAACACACCCATGAGGAGATGTAAAGACTTTAACTGTGAACAAACATCGAATAAAGGTTAGTTCTAGTGTGGTAAAATGACTTAAAAACTGTGCCAACTGCGAGTGTATGAATCTGCTCAAGAACTCCATGATATAAACCGAATTATAAAAAAAAAAAACACACACATATTTCAACAAGACATGCCTAAGTCATCTACCTAAAAATGTTAATTTCCACCTCATTTCATGATATTTAATATCATAAATGCCTTAGACATAGCATGTTCCACATGCTTAAGATTGATGCAAAAATTGACACATTTCCTTTTCTACAATTTAGATAAGACATTTTTCTTCTTCTTAAAGATAAAAGGATAAGAAAAGATGGAGAGCAACAAATATTTCCTTTTATTTTTTTTCTTTTGAAGAAAATATGTTTTTGGAAATATATGAACAATAGGTGACTTGTCACTTGCATTTTTGACAAGTGCATCCAAAAAAATATATATTTTAAATTATTTTTTGTGATAAGAATTTTTTTGGGGAAAAGATAGGTGGGATCTATAAATAGATGGGATGGGTTGTCCTCTATCTCTTATGATTAAGTGCAAGTCATTTTCAAAATAATTTCACACCTCTTTTTCTCTTTTCTTGGCCATGCTTTGGTCCATCCATTAATTAAACAACATAATTTGATTATGACTTGTGTGTCTAGCTCTTTGATTGTGTCATTTATGATCATAAAAAGAATATGGTAATGGAGCAAGGAAGTAACTAAAATTAGATCAAACAAAAATGTTTTTCCACGTCAAATGTTTGTTTGGTCAAACAGTTTACGCGGTTTGAATTCTCTTTGAATTCTCAGATTCAAATCTTATTATCGACGGTATGGAGTGAAATTTATGGGCTTATGGGGAGAACTAACAACTAACATGGTGACGCTCCTCACTAAGAATTGAGAAACACTAACATTTACAAACCTGTTGTCCCGTCGCTTATAAAAAAAATATTTTTCCATTTATAATTTATCTTTTCTTCTTTAATTATGGGGAAAAACTCATTTTATTTTATTTATAAATATCCTCTAACTAGAGTTTTCCATGGTTTTAACATGTCACATTTTATACTCCTTAAAACTTGTTACAATTGTTTCTTTATAGTCGTGTCAACAAAAATATCACGCCAGCAGATGAGTTAACAATCAAAATTATCATGCGAGAGAGGGGGAGGTACGCCATGATAAAACAAAAAAAGAAGAAGCAATATAGAGAACTTGCTCGTTTTGTACTAATTAGAAGAAGAGAAAAATGGTATCCATAAATCAATGCCACAAGAAACCTACCTTTGTACATGGACAAAGATTGATCCATCATCATGAATATGCATATGCATTGTCAAATTTGTCACTAATTTCAAACCTAATGGACCTACTTTAAGGCCATTCATTGAACACACATTACACTTAAATTAATAACTCTCCCACCCACAATATCTATTTTATTTTAATTATATGGTAGGAGACAATGAATTGTTCTTGCTAATATCACCATCTTAAGTGCATTTATAGAAAGACTTGTTCAACTCAAAGAAGCATTTATAAATGCACTTCTAATCAAAAGTTTGAAGTGTCATTAGAGTGTAAAGATTTAATAGGTACACGTTTAAATCTTAATAATTTGTACGTAATGGTAGTTATCGTAACTATTAAAAGTCGAATAAATTTAGTTTCAGTATTTATATTCAATTTTTATCGTGAACCATTCTTTCATATATATACTATTGTAGTCACAATTGCACACGATTAGAGTCAAATGAGTGTTCTTACAATAATAAGGAACAAAAATGATGCATATATGTCTACTTAAAACATATCGTTCACATACATCAATTCCGAGAATTACCCATATATGAAATTTCATAAACTCATCAATGCAAAAATATTCTTTTTACTTGATTCCAAACTTAATCATTACAACAACACAAGCAAATACTAGACTTGCATATAATTAGCAGATTTACAGATAATTGTCAGTGCACAAAAACTACAATTTACGTACAACAATCGACTTTAAAGTGAAAAGGAGAAAAAACAAAAATAGAATTGAAATGTTGCATATTCCCAAATTTTCTTTTGCAATAATTAAGAGCCCTAATTAGACAATTGAAACCACTATTGGTTAATTGATTAATTACTAATTAGGGCAAAGAAAGTAGCGGTAATTAGTCCAAATTAGGAAAGTAGGGACTGTTTGTGCACATGAACAGCTGTAACCTTACACGTCTTATGTTCTTTGCGTGGCTTCCAAGCATTGGTCAGAGAAGATGCCAAACAAAAAATTGTGAGGTCAAAAATTTGGTAACACCCAAACAGCACATATTGTGTAATTATTATATTTATACATATGTCTAGTCCAGTCACATCTTGATAAATGCTTAGCTGGCAATCCCACAAATCTACGGTCATCCTTCACTGACAGCACATACTGCTGATGTGGATTATACTTATCATAACACCCCAATCATTGGCTTTGAGTATAATTATATTTTACTGAGCCATGTGAGATTTCAAGTCACGATTTAAAATTTAGATCAGATACGTTCATATTTGATTAATAAAGAGTAACGCGGATTAAATCTGAGAGAGTAATGTGGATTAAATACATTTCGTATTTCTAGTGTAAAATGAACGTTAATTTTAGTGATAAATTTTAACTTTTCAATTTTTAGGGAGAAATATTATTGTAATTTTACTTCTTATTTTAATGTACATCAAATTTATCTATTAGTCGATTAAATTATTTGCTCACATAAAAAATGTATGCACGATTTTATATGAAAAAATATTTTTCATTAATAAACGGGTTTGCAACTCTTCTCCAAGATAAGATCTAGTTATGTATTCATTTACCTATTTTTATGGATTTTTTTATTTCTTTCAAGATATAGTATAATATAAAAACTTCAAATACGTCTTTTAATTCTTTTTAACATGTGTATGAGTTGCACATATTAGATAATTCATTAATAAATAAAAACTTTTTTTAGTCAAATTCAAAATCCAGTTTCTTTGAATTGAATTAATTATGGATCAATCCTATATAAGGTTTTGGATTTTAGTCTTAAAGGAAGTGGTATTGTACAATACCATATACATTGAGATGTTATTTATTGAAACTTGATTTTAAACGATAGAAAAATATATCAGTTAGTAAATTGTCACATCATTTTG